>CAIGRB010054284.1:0-10678 GCA_903798255.1 Fraxinus quadrangulata | reverse complement strand
AATATATGATTAAAAATAAATAGAAAAATGAGAATAAAAAAAATGACGGACAACAGATTTAATATTTGTCCATATCAAACATAATCATATCTTCCTCTAAATCGAGCTTATTTGCAATTACAATTCGCACTGTACGAATGACAGCTGTCGCAAAGTATAAATAATGGTGGTATGGGCGGCCCATGGGATGTCAATGCGCCGAGCCAAGCCGGCTCGGTCCATATAAGCACGAGCTCACGAGCCGAGCTCGGGTTCGTTTGTTCGGCTCGGCTCGTTACTCGTGGGTCGAGCTCGGCTCGGCCCACGAGCTCATTTTTGACGAGCCGAGCCGAGCTCGTAAAAAACGAGCCGAGCTGACGAGCCAGCCTGCTCGGCTCGGGCTCGGGCTCGTCATTTTGACGAACCCGAGCGGCTCGTGGCTCGTAAAAAACGAGTCGAGCGGCCGAGCCGACGAGCCGCTCGGCTCGTTTGCCATCCCTTGGACCCTGAACAATGACATTAGGGCCACCCAAAAGCCGTCGATAATTGACCGTCCAAACCAAGAAAATCCCACAAACGGCACATCAACTCAATCGGCAAGACGGCAATTCAGCATCAGTTTGTGGCGGACCTCTTTTTCTTTTATGGTTTGATGTAATCTTCTTTTCTGCCTAAAAATCTGTTGTTTCACATTACAATCGGATCTCTTCACACTACGAACTTTTTTGTACACGTCTCTGTTCTTCTCTACAAGGCTGAACTTCCTGTCCAATCAATCATGCACAAATTATAGCTTTCTTCAGTTTTATTCAGGTAAAATAAATTAACAAAAAGTTGATTCATCTTTTCGATCGTTTTTTTTTTCCTGACAAAAATGTCGGGTTTTCTAATAAATTCCCTTTTTTTTTTTGGGGTTCTTGATTGGTTGTTCTTGAATTTTGATTGATAAATCGAGTTTTTGAATTCTTTTCAGGTATAATATCTATCATTTCCATGTAATCTAAGGTTTGTTTAATGATCACCTCATTTTTTTCTCTTGTTGTCGAAGATTGCTTTCTTTCTCAACATTCAATTCAATATTCTTCGGTATTTGTGAACCCTGAGATTAGATGTTTTAGTTCTTATATATGATATGAATTTTCCTTTTGTTTAATCTAATATGTGTTTTATTCTTGTTGAAGAGAGTGAAGTGTAATCTTTGCTTGAACTAGTCGGTGGCTTGATTGTGATAAACGTGTTTCTTTAGGAATAGAAAGTGTCAAGCAATCAAACAAAGTAAAGTAAAATTATATTTTTGCTTGATAAAAACAAAAAGAAAACCCACCCTATAATGAGCCTGAAAATTTCTGGGGATGCGAACTTTGATCGTGTAAGTCTCTTCTTTCTTTATTTTTGTCATATTTCATTTGGTTTGTCCTTGCTGTGCGTTGACATGATCATTCATTTAGGTCATATTGTAGTATATTCTGAAGGATTGAGGTAATGGATACTATCATTAATGAATTGTTGATATTTTTTTTTTCCATGTATATAGTGGTCTTAGAGAGAGAAGTTGAATTTTTGACATGGCTTCTATGATGAATCACTTCTTGCTTGTTGACTTGTAAGTCTGTATCAGGAATGCGCAAATTGAGCCCTATCCCTGCACATTTTACACGTGTTCACAGTCCTTAACGAAACCTGTATGGACTGATGTTTTATTGGGTTATCCTTTGGTTTTAAACGTGTCAGATATATACTGCTTGGACACTATTTATCATTCTTTTTATTTCAACCCACCAGCTGAAATTGTTGCTAGTATCATTGAACCTTCTGCCTTCTATATTGGTGCTTCTACACCTCAGTTTCCCTTCCATATTTGGTTAATAGTTTGTCCGTGTTACTAGTGGAGTTTACTTGCATCAGTTGTATGTAATCAGTTTCGAGACCATCAGTCTCTCCCATGGATAAGATTTTTTATGCGATTATGAATAGCATTCATTACATATATCTTAGCGATTCACTTTCCTTTCCACGTTTGGGCTTCATTATATCTACTTGTCTAAGTTGATGTCATCAGATGCTCTCGTGTTAATGAGTTGTTTTGTATAAAAAAATTCTTAATCTCCTCCATCTCATTCACTATCCTTTTTGAAGTCTTATTGGTTTTTGTTCAATTTAGGTTATTGCTGATATTTATGAAATATGCTTCTCACCGTTTTATGCATGTCATGCATATTTCGTTAACCTTGGGTTGTTCAGCTACTCACTTGTGCAGTTTTTTTGCTGTTTCAATTAGTACAGGAAGAAAATCCATTATATAGATAGATTATGTTTGTCTGCTTAATAAATATGAACTAAGTTGGAGGTTTGGTGTATAAAATATGCTATAACCAGGAATAAAGGGTCCATACAACATTAAATGGACGGATATTCAGGTAAAAAAGCTCGTTGTGGGGTTGTCCCCAAAAAAGGGTCTGGCATTGGTTTGAAAGATATTGCTAAGAATACAGATCAGAGAGCTCAATTCTGCAGTCGACTGGGATGCAGTGGCAGAATTAAGTGCACTCAGATTACCAAAAATGGAAGCTCCATTAAAGCTAAATGTTTGAGGCCTTCAGTGCATTCTTCAAATGACAAGAAAATAATTGGAAATCCCTCTAGGACGTGTCCTGTTGTGACCAATGAAAAAAAATCAGGTTCCGATTCTAAGAGAAAGTTCTCTTCTCAATTAGATATTGATCCATCAGAAAGCAGTGCTTCATTTGAGACTCCGGACCCTATGACTTCGCCAAATAGAACTCAAACAGCACACCTCTCAGAATCTAGAGATGCCAAGACTCGAAAGGGTACGGTGATGGATACAGGGAGTTCTAGAGTAACATCAACTATTAAACCAAGAAAAATATCTAATCGTAATTCTGGATCATGCAGCGAAAACAATCAGTTAGATTCTATTCCACCAGTTTCTGAAAGTTCTGGCCTTAGATTGAAGAACTGTAGTAGTAGGAGCAGGTATGGTTTGAGAAGTCTAAAGTGTAATTCAATGTCGGATGTCATTCCACGAAGTTTTTCAACCTCAGATTCCAAACCTACTACGAAGGATGTAGTGAAAAAAGGAAATCCAGGAGGGCAAAGCATTTCTTCTCCTGGATTGAACCAAACAACTGCAGCCTCGTCCATAGTCGGAAATGTCGCCCCGTCAAATAGTGGTATCTCCATATATAGTCCGAGACACAACAGAAGTTGGGCTCATAGAGAGGAGGGCAGTGGAGTTGCATCTGTCCGTACTCGGAGGTTAACAAATATAAACACAACACCGAGGCATTCTAATCAACGTGATGGAAACGGTTCCTCATTAAGAGAACCAGTGTTCAGGATTTCTCAGTTACGTCAGCCTGAGCTACCGGTTGATGCTGGCGGTCACAATTCCTCTCAACACTTCTCTGCAAATATTTCTTCAATTGGTTCAAGTTCATATAGTCTTTCGAGTAGTAACGGCAATAATCTCTCCAGTGTAATGCCTGCAGAATTGGGCATTACCCATTTAATGGATCGTATGACATTGCAGCGACTTAATATTGGTGGAATTGCAGAGGTATTGCTCCTTTAGTACATTATATTCCCATGAATTTTCCCCTTGTATGAGATTTAATGATGCCACCGTGTTTGATTAGATTTTCCTATGAGATGGTGATGTATTGTATTTTTTTTCTCACTGGGCAGGTATTATTAGCAATTGGAAGACTTGAACAAGATGAAGAGCTGATTAGTGAGGTAATCAATCTTTATTTACTTGCAACTTATGCGGTTGGAATTCATAATTAATTTGTTGTCTCTCTCTGCAGCATATTTCTGCCTTGGAGATCAGTTTACTCAGTGGGCTCAGCCATTATTATGACCAACATAGAGACATGAGACTTGACATTGATAATATGTCCTATGAGGTTCGTTTGTGAGGAGTCAGCACTCAATTAGTTAGCCTAATGACTATGCAAAGTTAATTGATTCTGATCTAAATCCTTTTTAAGATTATGGATTAATGTAATTGGATCTTAAGTTGATGTTCTTGGATTTTGATAACGATAACATGACCCTAGGTGTTCTATGGTATCTTTAACAGGAATTATTAGCTTTGGAGGAGAGGATAGGTACCGTTAGCACAGCACTCTCTGAAGAGGAATTGACAAAATGCCTAAGGAAAAGCTGCTATCAAGCTATCCCTTCTGAAGTACGGGACACGGGATCTTTGGAGGATGACAATGACACCAAGTGCTGTATTTGTCAGGTCCTTTTATTTTGTCGTCAGAATTTTCCACTGATAATTATCTTTAGTTTGATTTTCTGCACCTCCCTCTTCCAACAACCCCACCCACTAACACACTCCAAATTAATAGAAAAAAAATAAAAAAGAAAGGATGATGCAAAGGTTCTACATAAATACTTAGCCCATGTTCTGTAGAAATTAAAATCTAGATTTTAATCTAAGTCAAAATTCAACAACTAAGTTTAACTACACATTTCATCAATTTTTATCAAAATCTACTAAAAATCTTATTTTAATCCCTACCAAACAAGGGCTTAATAAGAGGGGAAAAACTTAGAAATTATTTAAATGTGACATTATCTTTCTAGTAGAAAGAAAGCAACTTCCATTCTATAACTTGGTTTCCAGTATTGAGTACCACTGCACCATGGTCCAGGCCCGTTGAGTTGCATGTAGGTTTATCCTTCCGTGGAATAAAATAATAGTCAAAAGTGCAGTTGTTTCTGCCGCTTCGTCAATTCCATCAAGCCTCCTTCCCTAAAAGACTTGCTTATTTCTTGAGGTTTAGCTAGCTTATAGAACACAGTATCTTGGATCTTATTTAATCGAGTTAATTTATTGCAAAGATCACCTCTGATAAATTTAGATCGTGTCAAAGCTTAATTTCCTCATGGATCTCCATATTGTCAAAAAAATTTACTACAATTGAACCTTGAATTCCATTGAGCTGTTTTTGGTATTGTCCTTGTCATATCTCCATAGCATGTCTGTGGAGTCTAGATTGGATTTGAATTTTTTGCAAAAAACTCAAGCTTAACATTTTGGAGTGTTGTGGTCCAGTTTTGTATATAAATTCGCAAGGACAAATTATTAAACCAAGATGCAGATCCATTCAAGCTTTGCGCTTCTAAATTTGTTGGGATGTAATACAACCAGTACTCCCTGACATTTGCTGAGAATGGCTTGTTAAAGCATATTTAACTCATTAGACAAACGAACTAATCTTAAAACACAGTTTGGGGTAAGTCGATTAATCAAGACCATTTCATAAACTAATATGCAGAATGATAAGCTTCTTAGAAATGAACCACGTTGGGACAACCTGTTGCTGAGCTCAATGCATATTTTTCCATCCATTTTTGGTGTAGAAGACAACATAACATATTCATGTTCTGCAGGAGGAGTACGGATTTGGTAATGAAATTGGTACGTTGGGATGCCAGCACGGGTATCACATGGCATGTGTCGCACAATGGTTGCGGCTGAAGAATTGGTGTCCCATCTGCAAGATTTCTGCATCTCCCTCTCAACCATCTTAGTTTAGTTCAGTGTGGACTATATGTTGGGGAATGTTTGAAGTACTCATGTACATATCGATATCTTTCTTCTCTATTACTTTCTTTTTCTTTTTATTCGGATCCTCGATAAACATCCAGGTTCTAAGAACTTTAGTGAAGATATGTATAATATACTGGTTTCCGTTAATGAATGCAAATTCTTCATCTAATATCTTTTGCCGAAGTGTTTGGGTTCATGATCCCGTACCACATGATATCATAATGGGGGTGTTACAATTTTGAGTCGAGTTATTTGAATGTCGAGGTCTTTTATATGAATTTACTCGAAGCATATGGAAAAAGTGAAAAATTAGCTTTTACAATCTTTGCTTGTTTACGCTATTCAACATATTTCCATAGGTCAAGTTTACTCAACGCTTATTTACTCCACCAATCAACGTGACTTGCATTATGTATATATTTACAGTGAACAAACTTAAAACATAGATACATATTTACATGTACTATTACCCAAGCTGGTCGAATTGTCTTTTGGAATACATTCTCGCGAGGACAAGCTTACTCGACTCATAGTTCCTGTATGATTTAGCTAAAAATCAGATTTTTAGTAGATTTTGATAGAAGTTGCAGAATTTGTTGTTGAAAATGAGTTTGACAAAAAATTTATTTTAGAAAATGGTGGCCAAATAGGAACCTAATATCTCTACTCAAGCAACTTGTCCAACCTATTTTTCAAATGAAAAAACTTGTCAATCAGTAAAATGTGATTTGTAGTGAAAGGTGTAATTAGTGAGATTATAAACAATCATTTCATCAAGCTTTAGTTATGAATGTCAATGGAGAATTTAGTAAAATATCAGTTGTGGTAGGATAAACTTGAGTTTGGATGCTTTTTGATGAAAAGAAGCGATAATAGGCCAAAGAAGGGTAAAAAGGAAGAATTTAAAAGTTTGAAAACTTAATCACAAATGTGTAAAAGTTGAGTCGGACCTAGGAATGATGATTGAATAGTAGAGGGATCAAATTGGAAAAATTAGGAAGACAAAGGATGAAAATTGCATAGAAAATGACTCAATTAGACAAGGATGAAAAGTAGGAACCAACTTGATCCCAAAAGAGAAGTGTGTGATTGCAAGTTGTGAAGCTTTGCAATTGCACCGTCTCCTCTGGTAGAAAAAGAGAACATATGGGCTGTGTTGTATGATCATAGCCCCTACGATCACATGGTACTAAATTGACATTCTAGGTTGTTTCCTTATTTGATTCAACTGCTTTATGGAATCACTTTGAACGTGAATATAAACTAAATCTAGACGCTATAAATATGAATTGTCAGCCAACTATTGAAGGCACCTCTTATGCCGATGAACCAAAATAATTTAGCGAGAAGCTAAATGTTAATTTATCGATAGGTTGGGGATAGTGAGTGAAAAAATTTCAACATAATGCTATAACATAGGCTATATGACATATTTTATTTTCTAAATTGTGCAATCAACTCGAATATAAGGTGCCTTCAATTCGTTTAAAAATATAAATGTTAATCAACACGACCAAAATCATACGACCTAAAAATTGGATAGTAGAAGTGTAGAAGTGTCATACTAAACATTTTTTCCAAAGTCAAATGATATTCAATTTTAATGTCCATATCGTTAATTTCGATCATGTGAGTACTAATAACTTCACTTTTGAAAATTGAGGATCAATAACCACACGCATGTTGGAGGTCGAGGGCGGGACCATAATTTTACCATTTTCAGGTGTAAGGCTATTCCTAAATCACGCTAACCTCGGAAAATGCGTTATTTCACTTTACTTTTAACATGAATTTCCGAATATGTTCCTTCCACTGTAATTCATATCCATACCATATGTACGGCCCTTTGAAATTTCCCTCGAAATACATCAACTCTCCCAATTCCCAATGACATCCGTGACGGAATCCCAATTCGGCGCCGGTGGAAAAATAGTTACCAACCGCCGGAAGAAGCGGCTTGCCGTCACACCCTACGACCGTCCGTCGTCACCTCCTCCTCCTCGTGCCAGAAGCCCTAATTGGTTTTCTGGCGTAATTATACCATCTGCACGTTCAATTGCTTCCGGTGCTGGGAAAATTATTTCTTCTGTGCTCTATTCTGATTACTCTTCTTCTTCTTCGTCTGAAGATGATGATCTGGCCGATTTTGGTACACTATCGTTCTCTTTCACTTTTATCCTGTTTTTTGGGAGTGCGTATTTTTGTTTTGAGCGTGTTTAGTTGTTTTATGGTGTAGTTTAGTGTATTGTGAATTATTTTTCAGTATGTTTTGATACCTACGCTACACTTCTGAATTCAAATTTCATAACGAGGATATATTTGTCTAACTCACGTGAAGAGCGAGAACGAGGTTGTGAGAGCATCAAAATATACTTTAGAGCACCTCTTACAGTATATTTGCCCGTGCTTCTTCTTCGACAAAAGCCGCTTTTATTGGCAGTATCATATTTGATAATGCTGAGAAAGCCACAAAAGAACCCTAAAATTGGTTTCTTTTGTGGCCTTTAAGCTAAACATGCGAAATCTGATGTAAAAGATGTTATGTGATATTGTTTTGGTATGAAATTGCTGCATTGGAAGTAACTGCTACTTTTTATTCTCCCATATATATTAAGTCATTGTACTATAGTAGCACACAAGAAACATTCCCTCATAAACAAAAAGAAATAATAAAGAAATAATAGAAAAGATAAATATTACTCTATAAACTTCAACACATCAATGACTAGTTGAACCAAGGCAAAAAGTTTCTCATTTGTCAATTTTTTTTTGTCAATTTTATTGGTAAATGATAGAATGAGAGAGACAAAAATGGATAAAATAGGAAAACATGAGTTTTCGGTAGAAGAGCTTAATGGATGTTCTTTCTCCCGGCTGTTTCTTTCTCTCTTCCTTTTTTTATTTGTGGTGGTTGAAAAGCAATGATGTTTTGTGGGAGTTAAGTCTTTGTCCTATAGGATGTTTCCTCGTTCATTTCCTGGATGATTTGGTAGGATCAAAACTAGACTATTTCAAAAGCAGTTACAGTCCAATATGGAAGACTAAGAGTGTCCTTTTCTTGCTATATTTTTTTATGAAATCACTTCATCTCAACTTGTATAGATGCATGGATAAATTTTTGGGATGAGGCTACATTTTTTTTTTTGAGCTACGTGTATAACTCGTGTGTATGGGTTGCCTGCCCTACTCTGTAATCAAAAGGTTATTTGAAATGAAAATTGTATTTGGTTACATTTAAAGGAGTTGCTGATTAAACAGGTAACAAAGGGAAAACAGTCACAAAAATGGTTAAAGAAGAAGAAATTTTTCTATTATATCAACTCTTTTGAATGTTTATGATGATCTTGTTATGAAGTTACTTCAAAGATATAAGATAAGTTCAGGCGTTGAAGATGTTAGCTTGTAGAATTATTAATAATCAAGGTAAACTAAGGGGGAAAAAATAGGAAGTTTTGTTGCATTGGCAAAATTGAGAAAGGAATATTCCACCTTGATGCATTGGTGAAAATATGTGATTTTGTGTGCCTGTAAAGAGTAATGTTCTTTAATCAATGTAAAATATCAACCTTTGAACATCAAAGACACTTCATCCCAACTTGTATAGATGCATGGATAAATTTTTGGATTGAGCTATGTGTATAACTCGTGTGTATGGGTTGCCTGCCCTACTCTGTAATCAAAAGGTTATTTGAAATGAAAATTGTATTTGGTTACATTTAAAGGAGTTGGTGATTAAACAGGTAACAAAGGGAAAATTGATTAATAGAATTTTATGATTACCTATCAAAAAAAAAAAAAGGTAACAAAGGGAAAACAGTCACAAAAATGGTTAAAGGAGAAGAAATCTTTCTATTATACCAACTCTTTTGAATGTTTATGATGATCTTGTCATGAAGTTACTTCAAAGATATAAGATAAGTTCAGGCGTTGAAGATGTTAGCTTGTAGAATTACTAATAATCAAGGTAAACTAAGGGGGGAAAAAAAGGAAGTTTTGTTGCGTTGGCAAAATTGAGAAAGGAATATTCCACCTCGATGCATTGGTGAAAATGTGTGATTTTGTGTGCCTGTAAAGAGTAATGCTCTTTAATCAATGTAAAATATCAACCTTTGAAAATCAAAGACACTTGCAAAGCAGTTTCTGAGAAATACGACAACACGAGGCAACCCTGACTAGTAATGTGAGAGGTTGCAAATGATTTTTAATTTGATAAAGCTCGAATCCAGCATGTAGTGTACAACAAATTTATAAATATAGCAAGATATATGATGACAAATGAACTTTCCTGCGAGTAAAGGCTGATATCCTGTGATTTTGGTTTAGCCATCTGAAATTTCATGAGCGTTCTGGTGGAGATTTTCAAGTCCAATTTTAGAAATATGAACTGCAATTTTCTCTTAGAATCCTTCACACACATATGATGGGCAAATACAGTCTGAGATATTGCTGTTCTTCCCAGAAATTGTGCCAAGTTTCCATTATTAAAAGTGGTGGTGGTACCACCTGAGCTTCCTCAATGTTGAGTATGATTCTGTCCAGGAAATTTATTTTATTCTGCATGTGGAAATGTATAACATGACAATTGTCAATCAATAGATGGAGTCACCTGTAAATTATGATTATTTTATTAGATATTGACTTTTAACTAAAATATGTTTTGTTAGAAGTAATGCCCGTAACTCACTATGCTCCATGTTGAACACATGGCAGAAGGCATAGAATTACCTGTAAATGGTATTTGATTTGTGTTTGTATTGATTGATATCTATTGAATGCCCCATAATGGGAAGTGATTCTGTCGGACACTGTTTATTCCTTCCTTAATCCCGTGCATCCCCGGTCCTCTCACATTTGTAACGTGGTAATTCTTTTTCCATCTGTCTTTTGTTCTTTTATTTCTTTCTTATACTTTCTTTATCTTATTTTATTTTTAAAATGCAGAAGATGATGTTGAGAATGGCAATGATTACAGTGTCCCTTCTGATGGTATTAATGAATTGAACAAGGTATTCTGCTTCGTATTTTAACTTTATGATTGGATGGTGATAGTGCAAAATTTAGTGACCTCGAATTTGTTTTTACGGTTGAGTGATATGATGTTCCTCCTCTATGGTT
>CAIGRB010054231.1:61581-109211 GCA_903798255.1 Fraxinus quadrangulata | reverse complement strand
TCTTCTCTTTAGTGATTTTTATCCTCTCCATTTTTAAATCCTGAGTTATTACAGAAATGGATCCATGTCCTTTTGTTCGAATTGTTATAAGAAATCTTGAAATAAAATTTCTTGATCATCGACCTTTTCCATATTACTATAAATTCAAATTTAAAGGGTTTCATACTTAGGTTTTAAATATCACTGGTCCAAGAAAGTGATTATGTTGAGAGAAAAATACATGCATGTTTCAGCTTGAACAAACTAGTTATGGAAAAATTAGCAAAAAAAATTGAAAAATATTGCTGGGAAATTACCCTTTCTAAAAATTGAGATCTACATGGGGAGAGGATATTTACAGTTGTGGGTTTATGAAGAGAGAGAAACTTTTGAGATATGTTGTGGTTCAATTGGATTTGAAGAGTCTTATTGAAAATAACAGTAATGATAGGGACAATAGTTACAGGTCTTAGGCCATTTTGCATATGCCACAAATTAATGTCCACATGTCACAAATCAAATAGAACCAATCACTGATTTATGTTCACGGGTCACACTGGTCACAAGTCATATTGTATAATTCACATATCAATGTCAATCATAGATCAAAATTAACTAGTCACAAATCATATGTCACTGTCTTTGTGCACTGATAATATGTCACATATCTTTATGCACTTGTTACGGGTCATTGTGTATATGTCATAGATCAATATCTATAGATCACAGATCAAATAGAATTGATCACACACATCACAGATTTATCTTCATAAGTCATAGGTTATAGTACACATGTTACAATTCATAGGTTACTATTCACAAGTCACAAGTCACATTGTATAGATTACAGATAAATGTAGTGGTGGTAAACGGATCAAGCGAACGCTTGACTAGTGAAAAGTCGGCTCGGGCTCGTCACGAGCTGAGCAAGTTGACTTGCTAGGCGAGCAGCTTGTGGACTCGCCCAATGCAAAGGGTTTTTTTTTCTTTTTTAAAAAATGTTTATTTTAAAGAAAATTATTTAAAAATATTTATGAGCTCGCGAGCCGAAGCTCGGCTCTGCCCACGAATAACGAGCTGAGCTCGTGTGCATACGAGCCGAGCCGAACCAATATAGAGGTCACATATCAATATTATATGGTTACATATTTTTGTGCACTCATAACATGTCACAGATTCAAGTCATAGATCACAGTTCATATGTTATAGGTCACACGCCATTTTGCATAGGTAACAGATCAATGTCTACAGGTCATATGTCATTGGATCAATATCACAGGTAACAAATCAATGTCCTAAGGTCACAGATCTAAGAGAACTGGTCATAGGCCATTGGATCAACATCACAAATAAGAGTTTAAATGTAATTTAAATCACATGCCAAAAATTTACAAATTTACCCTGAACTCGATGATAAATCAAACATTTGAAACAAATTTACACTCCAACAATGGACCGGTTCTCTAGGTAGTTTAAATCACACCGTCAAAACCTCATTACTTCAATCATTCTGATGCCAGTCGATTGTCTAAATTGAAGTTCAATTAGATAATCCGTTAATTCTCGTCAATGTTTTGCCAAATTAAAAATCCAAACAAGCCTCTACATTTGAGATGTTGGTATCATGGATCATGAATCGGGTGTATTTATCTAGATCTGTACTACCACCATTATGTTAGAGGAGATGATAGTGAATGGATGCCAGAGATTGTGGTGGGGCAAGTCTGTAGAGAGAGAGAGAGATTGGAGTTGGTCGAAATATTATAATGAATATTTATTAGATATATAATATATTATTGGATATAATATACATTATTTATCATCTGAGTTTTAAACTTTTAAACATTTTTTATGAAATTGAATTTGGGTATAATTAAGGTATGACTTACGTATTCTACCCAAAAAAGTACCTTATTTTTTAAATTCTAGTCAAGAAAGTCTTTTATTTACTTATAGAAGTGCTTAATGTCAAATATAACCTTATTAAAAAGACTACTCGATTTAATACTTAATCATCTATATGACCAAGTCAACTTGACACGAATCATATGTAAGCTTTTTATATATGTATTTTTTTCAGGTGTCTTGACCTTCTCTATCTTCATATCTACGTACAAGCTATAAAAATTCATTTCTTATCCTCGCTATCCTCAAATCATTTTGGTTGATGCAAAGTGAGAAACAGAGAGAAACAGAGAGAAAATTGGTTTACTTTTAAACGAGTAAGATAATTTTAAGTTACGTAAACATCATTTATAAAAGAACATATTTAAAATAAATTCAAAAACAAGTCTATATATGCTTACTTGTCTCATCAGGACATTTCCTCTATTGTCAAGCTGATTTAGATTGAAATATAATTTACTCCTATATTGATTCACGACATTTTCAAAAAATCTCTCCTGTGAATTTTCAGAATCAACGGATCATAGATTTACAGGAAACATGTTAATTATATAACTGGGAGATCATTTTATACATCATTTGCATGAGTTCACACACGACTAAGTATTTTTTTTCTTGGATCGCTGAATTTTAATTTGTCTCAATTGGATCATTGAACTTTAATTTAATTTCAATCGGATCACTAAATTTTAATTTACTTTCAAATTATACCACTTTTTTTGCCTATTGACTCTCAAATTGATAAAAATTACTTAATTTGACAGTTATACCACGATTGATGTTCCACGCAATCATTGTGTTGCATGACACCTTACCACTATGATTTGTCATAAAATTGTTAAAACAAAAAACACAACTTTAAATCTTTTCAATATGAAGACATTGTCATAACCCTCATTTTACAAATTTCGTTACTATGGTGTGAAGGTCAATTTTGGTATGACTGCCAACTAAATAATTTTCTTTAGTTCATGACTAGGAGATGATAGGTCACAAAATGTGACAGCGTTGAGGTTTAGTGACCCAATTAAGATAATTTATAATTTGTTGGAACTTACCCAACGAATTTGGAAATGTCCTTGCCAGCAAGACTTATGTGGCAACCCAAAATGAAAACATGACAAAAAGTCAACATTGGCAAATGTATGATTAAAAAATAAGGAAAAATTTAGATTTTTATGTAAAATTATTTTATGAGCGAATGTATGATTGAAAATTATTTTTGAAAAAATTGGGACCAAACATTTAAATGGTTGTAACGTTTAAATGGATTTGCAAAACTAGATTATGTATGAAGCAAGCGTGTTTAAATTATTAATGCCATCTCACTAAAACCGTGAGCGACATAAGCAAAATCATTAGAAAACTCAACAGAACTATTAAATTTACTAACGGATCCGTAAGGATTGACTTAACTGAAACAACTTTACAAGTTCAGTGGCCATCTATGCTAAAAAAAAAGTTCAGTGACTAAAATGACACGTCTTAAAAGTTAGGACAACAGAGTTTTTCACCCTTATTTTTATGGTCAATATGCCCACAAACAAGAACTTTCTTTCCCTCATGCCCTATACCATTTGCAGCTATTCACGTAGATTCACAAATGAATAGTAACCAAGACTGTTTTGTTAGCAATAACTATGCATCCAGCTAGAACATTTCATCACTTCTCTTCCAAAAGGAGCATGTTGTAATATTTTCTTTCTTTTTCTATTTTTTCCGGTATGATATAAGGAGAAAAACCGCTAAATATACACAAGTGATTACAAACTGGATTTACTTTTTCTGGAAGGTAACTAAACAAAAATAAGCAAATGCGCGACTAAGTACGCCGGTGGCTACCATGTATGCTAAACAAGGATACCAATCGGTTAACTGGTATCCTCTTTGTTTTAAAGAACCACATCTTGTAATAAGCCACACCCCTGAATACCTGCAAGTGAAACAAGACCAAATTATTAAGTAAAAGATATTCGCTTAATATGAGTCAACATTGATATGTATTTATGAGACAAAACCCTCTCTCAATAGAGCTCTGATGCATTCATTGTCACTAGATTTTCTTAAAATAAAACAAAAGGTAGTAACTGTAGGAAGAAGTGTGGAAATTCCTGTTCTACATGCATATTTTGCAGTCTAGAAAAAAATTCAAATATAACAAGCTTTGTTTGCTCAACATTGTCATATTGCCATAGTTATTAGCCTCGACCCGAACAAGATATTGGGTCTTGGGTTATTGGTTGAATCGACGGATTAGTGGTCGGACCGGTGGGTCATCGCATAAAAATTTACAAAAAAAATATGAAGTATAAATTTTTTTTTTTAGGCAAAATTAAACTTTTTAAGTTATTTTTCACTAATTATTTAGGTTTATAAAATAAAGTAAAAGGTTGGACCAAAGTTTTTTAAATTTTTTTTAGAAAACCTATAAATAATTCATTAGATTGAAATAAGTTATTGCACACATATAATATTAAACCACTTTGTGTTTCAATGGTGAAGAACCCATTATTTTCCTTAGTCCAAAATATAATTCCCTTGAATCCAAAAATTTTGAAAGAGATTTTAAAATCAAATCAAACAGGTCACCTGTTAACTCGGTCAAAGCCCGATTTTGACTGAGTCAATAACTTTTCTATCAAATTAATCTATCCGGCCCCATAACTGTGCAATACATTATGAAGATATCTGCCATTTATAATAATTGAGCATCCATTTCCACGAAAAACTAGTATTAATCTTGCCAATGTATTGAAGAAATTGAAGGAATTTTCTTTTAGGTCAAATTTGATACTAGAACACACATGAAGTTCCTAATAAAAGAAGTGTTGTAGAATCAAACCTTTTAGCATTTGCTATCAGAAATGCTTCCAAAGCCCACTTTGTGTAGCAGAAGTTTCCGAGATTCATTAAAAATTTATCTCCATCTTGGTTTGCGACGAGAGTCAAAACAACAGGAAGCAGGACTGACCACTGCAGGAGCCGAAAACAGATTAGAAGGCCAAGTAATACATAATGTGATGTGTTCAACAATAATCTCAAAGGAAGCGAAGTGCATGATGCGCACCAGTTGGGCTTGACCAGGTTCAAAGTAGATGGCAAGAATATAAGCTATGCCGGTAACACAGTATACGAGACAAATCAGGACGAAGTAATTATCAAAAATGCTAGACCGTGGATTGTTGAAGAAATAGAACATCGATAGATAAAGTGCGGGTTTTACAATTGTATTGAAATGATCAACTGTGTCCTTTGCGAGAAAGTATGCCAAGCTGCTCATGCCAGAAGCACTCTCTCTCCAGTAGTGCAACTTGTCCAGAGAAAACGTTCTCAAAGCAGCAATTTTGCAGAGAAGAGCTGAAAAAGTAGTCAATATTCAGTATCATAGGAATGGACCCACTTAACAATCATTACAATGGCAATGTAAATATTTCCAATAGACCTTCATTTTAATTTCTTTTTCTTTCACAAACGGTTCATCTCATCTCTTTGTGAATATAGAAATCCTCGGGGATAAGTAGGTGGAACAAGCATTTAATCTCTCCTTTCACTCTAGCCCTTTCTTCATGAAATTTACACTATGAAGGCACTGCATATGCTTGTGAAGAAATAAAACAACTGATACTATTTTGTGTCTAGGAAACCATGCATATGTTTTAAGTATTTCAGTTGAGTGTTTGATTAACACAATTGATCTGTTAATAACTTATTATTCAAAGATAAATCGATTCATAAAGTCAGGACAATAGGAAAGCAATTGTTGATTTATGTCCAAAAATTGTTTGACATGAAGTGATGTAACAATGTCTTCCCTAAGTTTAACATTATCTTAATTGTTCACTTATAACAACTTAACTAAATTGAAACTCCTGTGATTAATTATTCATATACTCATAATTAAGTTTTGTAACATTAGCCCATCTATTTAAAACTCTCGGTTTTAGAGTGTGAGCCAGTAGAACATATCCTGTTCAAGTAAGGCCTTGCGTACCGTTAACAAAGCAGTTACTAAGGAGCAATTAGCTGGTGAAAATGATTAGTTAGGGAAATGATTATAGGTGACTATGACAAAAAAGGATCCAAATAACAAAATGGTATCATACTAATTAGCTAAGGCCTATATAGACTTGCTGCAGGAAACGTCGTGAAATGTAACAGCATACACCAGTGTACATGTCACGAACCTTTCTGTCCCTGTATGTTAGGCATGTCCAAATACTGAAAAGTGCTACGCAAACAACGTTATCCTGGAAATTTTTCCTATAAGTTTATGCAGTAGATATAGGTTTCGTGATTTAGAAACAAATCCATGAAATCAAATATTTGTATCTGACACATCGTTGATGTAAAAAGGTCATCATCATATGATCATACTAGTGGTAGTGCCAATGATGAAAGATCAGCATGCAATATATGTGACATTACTGCAAGTCAATATTTAGGAGAAGTTAATCACATTGAAAACATGATTACCTAATTTCAAACAATAATCCATAAGGAATTATACAAGGTAAAAATGCTGAGGTTTAAAACTTACAAACTGCAATTACAGTATAAAGATATCCCATCGATCCAAATGTCTCATCACTCACTTTGGCAACTGTTCCTAAGCAAATTCCTGCTAATAGTAAAATCAGATAATCTACAGCCTGTATTCTAGCTTCTCGTAATCGTTGCTTCCCAACTCTAAAATGATTGTCATAACACAAAGTCAGATATCAATTGCTGGAAGAACAAAAATCAAAACCACCTGAAGAATTTAAATGTTATAACAACATAAAGTCAGGAAATCTGTAGCTAAACGTAATGGTCCTCTTGGGAATTTAGAGAATATAAGTAGGACCTTGACGGAAAAGGTTGCAAGTGTAAACAAAGAGTAATACTTGTACAATAGCTAATAAAAGTCAAAAGACAATCGAAATTACCGTCCAACAAAATATCTGTATTGCTGGAGCACACTTGGGGTTTGTCTATTGGATAAGTCCTTTGACTTTAAGAAATTAAGTTGTATAATGTCTTTCTTCTGTTCAACAGCAAATTTGACGTCCTCCCATAGATCTCCAGCAAAAGATTGTCCTGGCCCAGAAGCTGCAGCTGGACTTGCTCCATGAGCTGAATCTCCAGTTGAAGATGCTGTGATTGCAGCAGAATCGAGCATTTCTGGTGGTACAGGGTACCCATTATGAAGCATCCATCTGAGAGGAAGCTCCTTATAGTTCACACCTGAGCTTGCGCTTGGTTTCACAATTCCTTCCAGGATGTCAATAAAATGATCTGGAGGATTTACACGCTCAGGGACATTGATCCCAAGGCCAGCAAAGTACTCTTCAACTTTCTTCACTGGTCCATGATATACAGTAAGACCACCCTTAGCTAGAAGTATTATATCATCGAACATCTTGAACAAGGTGTAGCTGAAGCAGGGAACAGTCAGTTACTTGAGAAGAGTCATGGCAAATAAATGTATTAAAATCAATCCGTCAGTAAACCAACTGGCATCTAAAAGTGACAGTGAGGTAATTTAAGCGCTAATGTAAATTTCTTGATATATATCTTCTGCATATCCAATTTTCAAGTTATGATTAGACATTAGATTATGGCATCTAAGTAATATTGATTATTAATTTATTTATACAATGCAAAAGCAGGATAAAGACGAAATGCATTAACTTGCAGAGGAATGTTCAATGTGTAACCATAAAGGTGGAGAAGCAACTATGGTAGCTAAAAACAGAATAGATTTGAAAGCCAGAATTACCTTGGTTGGTGAAGCACCATGCATATATTTACTCCTTCAAGAGCTTCACGGCGAAGGGCTCTAAGGAGTAGCTGAGAAGAAGAACTATCCAGACCAGAAGTAGGTTCATCTAAGATCAACAAAGAAGGTTCTATAACCATTTCCAACCCAACATTTACTCGCTTCCTCTGGCCTCCAGATATTCCTCTTTTCTCTACTGTTCCTACAATAGAATCTCTAACAGCCTGCAAGCCCAATGACTCAATGACTCTTTCAACAACTAGGACTTTTTCTGGTTTTAGGAGGTGAGCTGAGAGTCTGCAATGATAAGCTTTAAAAATAAGGTTCAATATCAATATGGCGAAGGAACAAACTAGAAGATACAATCATAACCTAGCAGCAAGAAGCAAGTCCAATACTCTTGGCTCAGTTTTGGAGATAACTACTAAATTTGTTGTTTGCAGATTTGGACTGAACTCTTTGACATCAGATAATACTCTTGGCTCAGTTTGGAAGATTACTACTAAATTTGTTGTGTGCAGATTTGGACTGAACTCTTTAACATCAGATAATTGATTCTGTGAACCTATCTGGATGTTAAGCATTCTATAGTTGGAAAGAATCAAGGTTGAGTGAAGACCATATGCATGAGGTCAAGAGACATCAGAGAGGCTCGAAATATATGAACAACTACAATGATGCAGGGAAGCATGTACGAAAATGAGAACAACAGAATTCACGAACATTGCTTCACTTTTTTATAGATTCACTCATGGATACTAAAAAATAGGCATCAAAGATTTGTTGATTCCAACAGAACACTGATAATTTGGACTTCTTGATTCCTAAAGAATATAGAGAATTTGGAAGATAATGGAAAAGACTCAACTTTTGATTCAGCAAGTCCCTATTTTCAGAAAATTCCAGTGTTCTTTTTTTATAATGCAACAAAAATTCTAGTGCAACAGGAAAATAAAAAAATTATCTTAGTGCTAGAAGAAAATATTAAATTACTATTTAAATTCCAAGAAGAAAATCTAGAGCTAAAATAATAATACTCAAATCACAAACGGACCAAAAATGATTCCTAAATACCATAAGAATACTCAAACCACAAACCTACTTTGAAGAATAATAGAAATGTGTGCTTAACCGAGATTTACTGTTAATCAGGTTTAGTTTGTAATATATGTTTGGCCTCAGAATATTTCATATGGGACATGTATGTCCACTTCTTGCAGGCTGCATCTCATACTTTATGGTCACTGAAAAATCAATAAAATCTGCAGGGTCCATCTTTTATAGCTAATACCAGCCAAGCACATATTATAGTTGCCTACTAAAAGAAATACACTGCAGGTAACATTCATTATAAATTCATAGCAGCATACCTGCATCTAGCACTGAACCAGAGATTCTCTTCCACTGTCAAGTTCCCATGCACTATATCATCTTGAGGAACAAATCCAATAATTCTTTTGTAGGATTGCATTGGTTCATTCTTCCCATTTATGAGAATTGAACCGGTTATGAGGCAACCAGTAGCTTTTCCAGTCAAGGCAGAAAGAAATGTTGTCTTCCCAGCACCTGATGGACCCATGACTGCGGAGACATGGCCAGGCACTAGTTTCCCTGTTATGCACCTTAACAAATGCTTCCTTTTGCCTTTCAAAGTTAGAGTCAGATCCTTAAAGAAAACCTCAATAGGTGGCCTGCTAATGATTTCATTTTCAGAGGCCATTGATATTACTCCAGAGAAAGTCAAGTTCTTGTTCTGCTCGTGCATTGCTTTTTCTTTTTCAATTTGACCATACGCATACTTGAAAATTTGGCTGCGAGTATGCAATTGCTTGGCTGTTGGCATTTGCTTCTTCAAATTCTTGTCTCCAATCTCCATATTGAATCCATCATGACCGTCAGGATTCTCTTCAAGATCTTGCATCATTTTTGTGAGTTTGCTTTGCTTATTACCTTTTGACCCAGATGCACCACCAGGCATGGGTGGCAATGCAGCATCTGATCCAGGTTTAGGTTGGCCTGAACTCTTTTGCTGGTCCTGCCTTACAGATTTTTTTCGTGAGAATGTTCGTGATAGCTGTGATTGAAGCTCACTTGCATGCAATTTAGCAGTGGCTTTTGCAGATTTCCATCTTTCGCGTGCCTGTACTGTTTCCCTAGCACTTCTTGCAGCAGCTTCTCTAGATTTTGCCTGCCTCTTTTCTCTGTCACTGAGAACTTGGCCAGAACAGTTGTATATAATGAGAAGTACAAGAGTGATTCCAACCTAATGATTAATTGGAAGAGGACGGTTAAAGACTTGTTGTCCATACGTCATGTACTAAGACATATATGCAACATCAATTATCCGGAGACTCGATAAATGCAAAAAATTAACCTGTTTGTAAGATGGAGATGACGACTTACAAAAAACATGATCCCATATGCTGTGATATTTTGGTTTGTAGTTTGTCGTTCACAAGTTGCCAACTGATAGCACTCTGCAAATTGATTCACAATAATGACATATTTTTTCTAAAATAACCAATATATCATGGGCAAAGAAGAAAGAAATGAATGGCATGGTGCAAACACACGTGGGAGATAAGAATAAAAACTAAAAGTGCTTATAAAAGAACATATCGTTGTCAATTTGGGACACAGCAGTAACACAAAAGGTTCGTGTTGTTTGGTTGCACTATATATTAAATTCTATTTGAACTTCAATAAAATAAGTTGAAAGAAACCGCTAGTTCGAAGCACAATCTATGTCTAGTTTGACAGCGTAAATAGTAATCACAGGGAAATCCATCCAATGTTTTTAGGTGTCAGAAATTGTAATAAAATGTCATTTATTCACATTCAAGTACCAAAGCTTGAATCTTGGCCTAAAAAAGTCTTCTGACTAAAATTCTAAGAGATCATCTGAACCCAAGAGACCTTACATAAGATTTGCTCGATCAGTTTAAAGATAGAAGGTGCCTGACAAGCAAGCATGAATTTTCAGAGTATTAGCGACCTTAGTTCCCTATGTTACTTGAAGTTCCCAAACCATGCGAGTCAACGGAAAATGTTTAGTTCTTCCCTTACCCCTCAAGCACTAGAGAAATCGGTATTCACATATAGGGAAACTGTACAAGTATTAAACAATAATATTGCACTTACTCGTTTGAGCTGTAGAACCAGTCCTGCAATAGTGTCTGTAAAATCCAAAAGAGGAATGAGAAGTACGTGAGTAGAACAAATAGGCAACAGAAAATCTCTGAACATGAGGGAAATATGAACCAAAGTGAAAAGAAGAGGAGAGGAGAGAGACGACAGATGTTATTACTAAAGCATGCAGAGAAGACAGAACAATTTGAAACACAAAAGTAGTCCAGAGAGACATGCTCAGAGTTTTGGAATAACAATTAATACCCACGACTGCAAGGGATTTTCTGAGTGGTACTGGGACAGTAAAATCCTGCTGAACAGAATATATCGTTGCCACTCAAAATGTCAGCCCAAACATCTGCTCCACCACAGGTATGGTTTGTCTGCCCCGGAGGCAGTTGATATCGGTACCTGCAATTTTTTCGAGATGATCAATATCAAATAAAAGTTAAAAAACATATTACTACATAAAATAGTGAACTTTATGAAAAAATCTAACTTACGGATCACAGACGCCAGTAGTTTTGTTGAGTTTTGCAAGAGGACAGTATGAGCCCAAGGGGCAGGCTTCATGATAAGGGGGGAGAAAAATGTTAGAGTTCATGTGCTCCACCATGTAAAAAAGGTTCAAGAATGAACAAGGGAATATATCATTTGAGAAGACTAGCAATTAAACGGAAGCCAAGTGATGAAACATTCCACATTAGTTTTATGACAAAATTATTTATTAACTTTTTTATTTGGTAAGAACAATAGAATGCCAAAAATAAGCCCTTCTATATTTAATTATTTAGCGAGTAAGCTTATGAAGCTCATAAACTTTTGGGAAGCTAGCAAACAAAGTATCTGCACTAAAGCAGCAAGTTGGAGGGGGTATTGGAGATGAATGAACAGACATCATGTCATATTAAGCAACAAGCAGATTACAAAATGATGATTTAGGTGATATTAACCCCTGTTGGACCCACATTCTCTAAAAAAAATTCATTTTCAACCATACATTCTTCCAATAAAATAATTTTTTACGTAAACCTAAAATTTTTCCTTATTTTTTAACCACACATTCTCTAAAAAATCACTTACAAAACTCATTCTTTACAAAAAATGGAGCTCAAATACACTCTGAAGAAGTCAATGTCATTATTTTCAACAGAATATATTGAAGAAGGACAAAGGATTCTATGGCGGCAGTAGAATATAGTCTTATTCAAAAAAGTACAACTATAAGATATCAGTCTTGATCGTTTTCTTAATACTCACGTATCATGCAGGTAAGACCATGAGGACAGAAGAAGCCTTCGCAACAAGGTTGACAATCAAGATTTCTCTGAGGCACGTCCTTATCGTTTTTAAGGTCAACTTGTTTGTCCTTTCCGACACTACATGACCATCCTGGCTCACAACCAGAACGCCATGAGGTCAAGTTACAGTTCTTGTTAGGTTTCAAGTAGTTGCTGCTCTTTGCACCACCGTTACTTTTTAGAGCAGATTGTATCAAACTAGTTGAATAGAACTTAATTTCCGCAGCTGTGCACATCCGTTGCATAACATCACCTATCAGTCCACCAAAGACATTGATCAAATCTAAGGACAAAGATGAAATTCAAATATTTTGGATATAAATTGTTAAAGGACAAAGAACGCCAGTAGTGATGGAATAGTGATAATTCTTCATTCCCCTATACATTTCTACAAATTTCGGAGAAATTCCTTAAGAAGCAAAAACTTAGTGCTTCCCACACTTATTCTCCACATCCCAACATTCCTTTGATCATGAACTTTACTATAACAATACAGTTGTCAATGCTACGGTTTTACGGCCTACCAATGAGACTAAAAGTTTGAAAATAAACTAGGCTAAAATATAAAATAGGGAGCTTCATATATACCTTTTGTCGTTTTGATACAAGCGGACAAAAAATCTGTATTCTTCGAGAAATTAAATGCCGCATCCCACTCAACATCCCTAAAACAAAATTAACAACTTCAAATTCTCCCTAAACTGTAGGTGGACGAATTAAACCTTAAAACAGAACAAAAATCACAACCAATCTCCAAAAACTCCACAATTAATAGAAATCGGAAGAAATAGGCGCTCACACATTGCTAATGCAATAACCGAATTCTCTAAGAATATCACCGCTGAACAAGGCAGAAAAATTGCTGAAACGGCTAAACAAGGCCTGCGTGACGAGCTGGACGGCAGTTGGGTTATCTGTTCCGGTAGTGCTGGTGGAAGGGGCTGCATGGCTTTCTGTTGCCGATGACAACACGATTAATAATATAAAGATTTTAATGTGAATTTTGGTATTATCATCATCGTGTATTTCCATTTTGAAAAAATTCTGTACAATAAACAAGTTTGACGAATGAGGAATTTGGGAGAAGAGGGAGGTGAAGTTTGTTGGAGGAAGAAATGGCGGGGAGGTGATGTCGGGTAAATCACGGGTTTGGACCGTTGGATTCAATTCGAACTTTGCGCTAAACGAAATATTATTGTGTAAATTAGAACTCTTGAATTTTACTTAGGAAAGTTTTTGTTGTCTTTCCCACTTTCATTTTCACACTTATAAATTCGACTTTATTTCTTCAAAAATCCTACTTGTACAGCTGTAATTTTTACAGTCCTCTCTAATTAGTGTGGAGCCCAACTATAATTAGATAGAGCTGTAACAATTACAGCCCTCTAATAACTGTGAGTGTAGCATTTCTCTTATTTCTTTATAGTACTATTTCTCGACTGTCAATTAGTTGGTATATGTGACCTTTAAAAAGAATATCAATCATCACGAATGCTAAATTTTAATTAATTTCTTTTTTAAATAATAATAATAAAAAGATAAACCCTCCTCCTTTATCCGAACTTGAGATCGACTACTTCAATTTCGAATAGGCGGAGTTAAAAATTGTATACGAACAACTTGTTACGTGTACAACTTTTTAAAAAAATTATAAAGGTATTAAAATAAAATTTTGTGATGAATATAGTTAAATTAAATATCACTTACTTAACTACATGCAATTTCGGCATATTTATCTTGCAGTTGATAATGAACGTCTTCCCAATCTTTTACACACATTAATGCTTCCAAAATATCTTATTTTAGTCGACTACTGACCTCGGAGAGAACACTCTTTCCTGCACTAAGAGCAGACTTCGAAGGTATAGTGCTAACCGGAGGTATTAATAGATCTTTTGCCATTGCAGAAACTACTGAACATCGGTGTTCATACATTTTCCCGAAATCAATTACTTCTTCTGAATTTTTCCTAATTACATTGTTACTAGGCGTATTATGATTAAAGTAATCAATTAATTCACCAAGCAATGCATTTGGACTATTACTCGATGTTTGAGTATATGCAGTGGAAGACAAACTATTACTACTAGAGAAACCACATGCATATGTAGTTGAATCATACCTATATGAGTTCATGCATTGGAATAAATTTAAAACTTCAGCGTCGTCATCTCCTATATTAACGCGATGAGTAATTGTAGAGTCGGAGGGTACATGAGTAATATGTGTACACATTCGTGAAACATATACTTCATACATTTCACATAAAGTTTGTTTCAAATTCTTATAAGTAATATGTACGTTAAAAGTTAAAGCATTTGAAATTTGATCAATAACAAATTTAGTACCGATAAATTATATAAGGGGTTCATGACGCATGCTAACGGAAATAACATGGGCAACTCTTCCCAATATTTTCTAATTTTTAATTCCATGAAAAATATAATTGAACTAAAATCAGGGTTATCTTTAAATTTATGAAAAATCCTAACAATTATAAATAGACATTCAAGGACCATACAACTAGTAGGATAATAAATATCAGATAAAATATTTATAGAATCATAAAAATTTGTCAAAACTTTTTTAATTTTAAAAACCAAATGACAATCGTGCTCATTTAAAATAATATCGTCGTCGTCTCTCGATACGCCTACTATTATAAAATTCAGTGATTAAATATTCGAAACATTCACATGATTTAATAATAAGTATGTGGAGTTCCATCTATACCCTACGTCACTAATAAATATTTTTGTATGCGACATCCCAACTTCGCCACAAAATTATTTAAATACTTGTTTTCTATTAAGTGCAATCGTGATATAGACTAGTGCATTTCTAATTTGTTGAATTTCATCTTTAACATGTTTTAAATCGTCTTGTACTATTATTAAATTAAAAAGATGGCAAACACGTCGAATATGAAATAAAAAATCACTGAAATCGGGTTGAAGTACCATATGCAATTTATCGATAACAGACGTATTTACACTAACGTTGTCGAACGTAAAATAACAATTTTACTCTCGCATTTATATTCTTTAATAATGTTCATAATAGTATTAAATATATTGTTAGTATTGTGCGAGAACTCAATAATTTTAAAAGTAATAAATTTTTTATGTAAGACCCAAAGTGGTTTATATAATGTGTAGTTGCAGCTATGTAACCTCTTTTATTAATCACTTCTCACAAATTCGAAATTAAAGATATCACACCCCCATATTTTTCTAAAAACGCAATCAATAGTTTATTTGAATTAAGAAAATATTCAATTGTATCAGAACGAAGAGTATTTCGACTTACCCCAACGTACCTCGGTTGAAGATAGTGTTTGACGTAGGAAACGAAATGTTGGTTGTCCGTTATTGCTAGTGGCAACTCTGTTGCGGCAACGAATTTCACAATTCCCGTTCGAACTTACTCCTCCGAATACATCTACGTAGAAAGTGCGTAGTAGTAGCACCGATGCCGGACTATCAAACTGTAGTTGCGTTTGACTAGTTAGAAGAAATCCATGTTTGCCCGCACATGTTTTGTAGTGACGGTTGAGATTGGTGGTTCCAATACATTTTTGTCATGTCAATCGTTTTTTACAGTATTTATGTGATGCTTTAGTTTCTGGAACTCCATTGATCACACGACCAGTTTGAACTAATTTAAAATGGTCCCAACATTTTGCCAGCTTCTTCCCATTTATCTTCCCTCTTGCATCGGGAATATCTAATGCAGGTTCTTCATACCGTTCCAAATCGATTGGATAACTAGTATCAACAGTAACGTCACCCAAATCAATTAGATAACTACTTTCATGAACGTCGAAATTTTGAATATTTTCTGGAATGAGTAATTCATTTAGACCGGCGAATTCATTCCTAAATTGACTGTGGGGTGTGACGGTGATTCGTCTCCGACACCGAACAAATTTTCAACAAATAAGCGTAGATTCATTGTAATTGGAAACTTGTAATGAGATAATTGACATTGAATGTTGAAGTAGAATTGAGAAGTGAATGTAGATTATGTAGTAGTGTAGAAAATCGATTAAAAATACAATGTAGAAGAATATAGAATGATATTGATAATGAAACGTAGAGTAGAGAATGAGTTATTGATAGTAAGTTTGGTGAAAAAAATTGGTTGAATTGATGGGTATTTATAGGGGATAATGAAATTGAAAAAACCATGAGCCGAGCAGGCTCGTGGCTTGCATTTGACACGAGCTCGCCGAGCAGCTCGGCAAATTGACGAGCCGAGGAGCATGCTCGGCATGTCTAGCGAGCAGGCCTGCTCGGCTCGTGTTTGGGCTCGTTTTTGCCGAGTCGAGCAGTCGAGCTACTCAACTCGGTTGTCACTGCTACGTGAAAGCTTCTTTGACTACGAAAAGTATAATTAATAGACTAGGGATTGATTGTATCCATTCCGTTATATCTTCTACAATTTGCAAAAGGCAATCATTAATAAAATGGTTTGTTTGACGTTAAAAAATTATAAAAATAAAACTTGGAACACATATTCATTAGGGATAGATGTATCGTTATATCTTCTACAATTTGCAAAAGGCAGTCATTAATAATATGGTTTGGTTGACATTAAAAAATTATAAAAATAAAAAATTGAACACGTATTCATCTTTATAGAATGATACGCTTTAAAGAAAAAATACAACTAGAAAGTATTGGCACTAAGATTTTAACGTAGTACTTTTGCAACTAAAATCAACCTATTAAAATTCCGTTGCTAATCAAAACCGATGCCAACCTTTACAATTGATATCATGTTCTTAGTGGGCATGATAAAAAAAATTCCACTCTCGACGTGTTCAATCATAACTAAAATTTTCTTGTCACATCAATAGTGAAATTTTTTTTATCTCGTTCACTGAAGACAAAAGATCGAGAATGGTGCCAACCTTTACAAAGATTTTTAATATTAGTTATCCACAACTTCAAAGTCCCACTTAGTTTTAGCTTTTTAATCATAGTTAGAAAGTGTATTTGCCTAAAACAACTTTTACCAAACATAGTTTTAGAAGTACTTATTGTTGTGATATAATTTTAATAAAACCGTATGTTTAAAGTATAAATATGTTATATAATTATTTTCTAATTTATATCATATTCATGTAATTTTAAACCAGTTTAATTATAAAGTTGAAATATTAAATATTTTTAAATTATTTTTCCAAGTAAAAAAATGATCACAATAATTGTATAATGAGAAGCCACCTGATCTATTTGTAGAACTTGGATTCCCAAATCGCCAAGGACCTTGGGGAAAACACATGAAAGCAACCAAGAAAATCTTTGAGAGAAGATGAGGAGGAAGACCTCTAGCCCTTCGACATTGATACTTGGGGAGCCTTGACCGGGATTTAATGTTAAGTAACTTAACTCTAAAAAACATATATAAAATAATATATGTATTGGAAGTGAACGAAAATTATGTTTCTAAAGTGCTACTACATCAAGTGAAAAATCTCCAATACAATCTATGTGCAAAGATAATGAATCACATCATAAAAGAATCAACTCAATTATTAGAGGCGGGTCAAATAATATGAGACCTTCCGCAACACTCTTTGAGGGACATTTTCAACAATAATCAATAGAAAAATCAATAAAAAATGATCATCGACAGAATCACTCATTGTACTTGACGAAATCAATGACTGTTGATGATTCAGATGAAATTTTCAACAATAATATTGTCATTGATAATTGACGAAGTCCCATCCCCCATTACCGACATCAAATGTACTTTAATCATTGATCGCCAGTGGAGAAACATTTATTTTTGCTTCAATTAGTTTTAATTTTTTAATATTTTTCCTGTGATTTATAATTTCTTTTTTGTTTTGATTTTTTATTCATCAGGCTCTCGGAGCTGATGCACGAGGAAGATCTACTAATTTTGCCTACCGGTGCACCAGCAAATTAAAGGAAAAAAATGTTAAAAAAAGGGAATCTATAGTCTAGTGTAGATGTAACTTTTTCAATATATATACCAAAGAATCCATCAACAGCAAAGTTGGTCCATATGAAAAATAAAAAGAAGAAATTAGAAGTATGTTGACTGCACTTATTTTGGTCATGGCGCCACGAAAAAAGGTGGACGGAAAAAGACAAACGGAGAGGAATCGCCGTCAGTTGACAAGAACAACAACAACTGCTGAAACACTGGGCAATGTTAATCAGAGTGAGATTCCAATTCCGTTGTCGGTTTTCTCTTATATGCTTTCTCATTCTCTCATTTTCATTTAATTGTACAGAAACAGTGACTCTCCTCGTGATATGACACACAACCCAACCCAACCCAACCCACCCCCCCGTAATTCACGAAATTTTCATTCCCAGTTCAGTTAATTTACTTTACCTTAAATAAATACCAATAATCCTCTGTCGATTCTAAGCATTCACATTTTTCATTCGTCGCGTCACCAAAGCGTTACATTTTTCGTACATACATTCACCGCTATCTGTTTATCTACTTTTATCTATATATCAAATGGCTATGATATGGAGAGGAGAATTGGTGATTCGATATTGATCGGAATTCGAGAATTCAAGGCAGGTTTTGTTCTGCATTGTTGAATTCTTTGGTAAATTAAAATCAATGAAGTAAATCGTGTCGTTTGTTTATGATGATTTTAGTCTTGCTTTGATTGCTGTCTTGTCCATTACGAAACTTGATTCAATTCTTATATGGCGATGCTATCATGGTTAGATTAACAGATTGATCCATTGTCCCTACATGTGGAATGTTTGTGTGGTTGGATGGCGTGTGATTTGTTTATTTAATTTGGTTAAACATTTGTTTCGTTTTTGGTTGGCCGTTTTAGAGTTTGACACTGTTTGTTTTAGCTCATACATCCATAGGATTGTATGTGTTAGAAATGGAAATTTTACACAATTGATCATTATCTTATAATCCATCATATGATTAATTAAGAATTCTTATTGATTTAACGGGTTTCCAAATTGTTTTGTTAGAATCTAATTTTAAGAAATGACTGGATGCGGCCATTATTCTGTATTGGAATTTACGCGTGTGAGATAGTTAATCATCTAGAGCAACGGAATAGTTAGTTAATTTATTGAGAGCAACAGAATAATTAGGTTAACCTCCACTGACACTTTTTAAGAATTTAATGATCAAATATTGACTTGAATATTGGAGGAAAGTAATGCTATATAATGTTGTTGGTTGTGCGCGCGCTCATACGGTGGGGCCTACCCGTGCGTGGAACTCTCTAGTGAGTTGCTTGGAGGCGTGACTGTCCTTTCATTGGTGGAATAAGGCTGTCTATGTTCAATTCACGATCATTCATTTTGGAAGAAGACTGAAGGTGGATTGCCATAACATTGTCAGAACTGAGAACCGTTGTGTTATTGTGAAACCTTTCCCTATTTCAATGAAACCATACACCTCTTTAATATTTTGGTTTTTTTATGTTTTGGATTTATTCTCGTGATTCCGTATCTAGGTCCTTCATTTAATCAAGATATTGAAGAATTTAAGTGCATGCTTGTAGCATTGTCGTCACCATGATCCTGAACTTAACTAGACTTTTCAACATTTTCGGCAGCCACGAGTTCCATGAACCTACATTGACATTAATCACCTAGTATATAAGTTTGTGTAGGTAGCCTCTTCATTGCAGTTATTTTCTCTGAAAATAAATATCCTTCTTTTATTGAAAAGTGATTTAGTAGGAGAAAGTGGAGAGATGCATATATAAAGAATTGTGCATCCTCTTAAACTCGAGCACGCGGCAAAAATTTATTTCCAATGGTTATTTTATTGTTACTGTAATTTTGATAACTTTCCTGATTGGCCTTGTGTGATTTGACCTTTTCACATGAACGTCATTGCATCCCATGCTAGTTGGAAAATTTATAAAAATAAAAAAGTGAAAATGTCCATTCTTATACGCTTGGAGTGCATTGGTCAACTTCTGATATGTGGCACAGTGGTAAATGCCTAATATTTCTCTTCAATCAGGTGGAAGCTAGACACGATGCTTTTCCCAAAACCAATCAAGTTAAATGTTTTCCAATATCATAATTCTCTCCATTCTTTGGCAGCTATGAGACTCGGTACTTTTTGAGGCAGGAATACTCCAATTTAGACCCTTAGTATTCTAATGATTAAGTACGAGCAAGATCCTGATGTTGTTCGGTGGGGTCTCCAGCTTTTCGACACTGATCCATATCCTAATTATGGATGCTGTGGTTCCATTTTGCAACAAAATATAGACTATTTTCCTGGACACTACCTTAAAGAATATAACTGTGGCACAGAATCTAGCAACGCAGAAAACCATGATCTCTCAGTAAACTGTCTACAGGAGGAACTATTACGACTTTCAGTCGCAGAACAATCTAAATCTTTCCAGGAGGGTGTAGACCATTCACAAACATCTTTCTATTCTCCGGATTGGTTTGCTCAGTCACCGGGAACTTATACTTTTGGTATTGATAGCCTGACAAATTCCAGACAATTTGATTTGTTGAATTGTATCATCATATTGCATGTATTATGATTATGTGTCTTACAACTTGTAGGAAATGGGAATTGCCAAGAAGAAGCAACTGATTTAGAAGTATCTGCTTCATATTCTAGCCCAGGAGGAGAGTCATATTGTGGGGAGGAGTGGCCATATTCTCTGGACCTAATGGACGGGAATGCTTTAGATGGTGAATTGGGCAAAAAATTGAACCAGATGGTTCCTATTCCCGTAAGTGTATTTTTATTGGAGATCAATGTCCCCCTTCTCATCAAGTTCCCTAGAACATTTAAAGTTTGATTATAATATGCTATTGCATGTCATTTTAAAAGCTAATAGTATATGAGATGAATTTTCTTTCTTCTTTTTTGTCCTATTTGGTAAGTTACACCTGTTGCACTATAAAACTGTGCTTTTGACTTCATGTTAGAGTTAGTGTCGCTTTAGTATTTCTATGTAATAGTTGATAACTTGCTCGTCCTATCATGCTGAGTTTTATTAATGGTTCGTTAATTCTGCAACTGTTGTATTTATAGCATCCTGAACTGAACAAACAAAATATATTCCATGAACAGTCTCGAGCAATTGAATGAATGGTACCAAAGGCAGTGACTATGACTCATCATAGAGGAGTTTGAGCCAAAAAAAAAGGAGAGAGGAGAGAGAATTTGCTTTAGAGAGGGATGAATAGGTGGTTTCATTTTGGATGTCTAGAATTTGTGACCTGTATCCTGTAATAGGATCGGTGTAGAATTTCATTTGATGGGTGGTGAAAAAGCATCATGTAACCGATTTGAAATTTATTAGGAATAATGCTTATCAAGTTAATGTTGTTGCATAGGTAATATATCCTAAAGTATTATCAAAGAGTACACAAATCACATTTAGTCATACAGATTCATGCATCGTTATTGTAACGAGACTTTCTATATTAGCACACCTGATTGAATGGTCCTTTAATTTGTTTCCAAAATATAAATTGGATGTTAATCTTTCTCAATTTTGTCGTCATTTTGCAGCATATTCCTAGAATTAATGGTGAAATACCCTCAATCGATAAAACAACGTTAGATCATCAAAGGCTTCTGGACAGGTACTGGAATCCTGTTTCTTGACATGAAGAACACATGGAGAAATATTATCATATTTTTGGCAAGTACTTAACAGATTTGTGGCAATGAGCACATAAACTTTAGACAGACCTCTTAGGTTTGGAAAAAGATGCCACCGAAGCTAATAATTCTTGGAGAATTCTGATTGTTATGAATGGCATCCTGCGGGTAGATGATATCTTGGCAGTGCTTGTCATCATTTGTTGGTTTTTCTTTTTCTATAAGAAAAGAGTAATGTATCACTTCTATTAACTACATAGATTGCTGTAGAGGGGCATAAATCTATTGATATTATATTTACAAGCATTGACTCAATTAATGTTCTCTTTTGTAGATTACTGGTGTACGAGCTGGTAGAATTTAAGGTTCGAGGTGATGGAAACTGCCAGGTTAGTTTTTATACTTTTTCTTATTTGCTTCCTTTCTCTCTCTTGGGCTGTCAGTTGCAGTATTATGTGATATCTTCTGTGGAGCCTAGTCCCTTGATGACAAGCACATATTTCTTTCCTTTACTACATTAAAGGAATTCCAGTGAAGGAAAGGTTTTCAAATGATCTTTCTATTAGGGTGGATTAAAATTGGGGGTTTTACCATAATAGTAGTCGGTCAGACGCCAAAGTTGTCTCACTTTAGTTCTCAAATGGAGCAATGTCCTTAATTTCACTTTGCTAGCCTCCATCGTCGAGATTGCCCTGTAAAGCCCTAAAGTCTTGACTTGGTGAAGAAATTGTTTGGATCAACTGATCGACAATTTCTATAATTTGTGTTGACTGAGCACATCAGGAAAGTTCATCAAGATGATTTGAATGTATGTGTGCTTGCTGAGTTCACAACTGAATATCTGAAAGAAAGTTTTAGTCAAGCATGCCATGTACTTTCTCTGAGTTTCAAATTTTTAATATGCTATCTGTATTGTCACGTTGCCTATCAAAAAAATCTGTATTGTCATGTTATTAACAATTGGTTGAAGGCCTCATAATCTAAGTAATTAACTTGTAGAATTGGTTTTCTTATATTAGTGGAAGTTTCCATTATAACCATGTTTCTAAAAGTGGGGTTATACCCTCTTTATTTCTAATAGCAGGAACTAGAGAATCGGAACCTTTGTCATGAATATATTTGTGTCTTCTGACTATAGAAAAGTTACTTTCTAATGTTCAGTAGTATTTACAAAAATAAAGAATAGATTTTGACCAAAAAATAATAAAGAATTGATAAGAAATATTCCACAAGTACCTTTTTACATTATGTGTTCAAAAGCTTGAAGTTTCACTTGCACGAGGCATTATGCCCCTTGTTAACTTACCAGAAATGAATAACTTACTAAGAATTCTGATGGAAATGTGTTTCTTTCCAGTTTAGAGCTCTATCAGATCAAATTTATCGTACTCCTGAGCACCACAAGTTTGTTCGACAACAAGTTGTAAATCAGGTAGGCACTTCCCTTGAGTGCACATTCTTCTTAAACTTATTGCTTAATTTTGTTTTAATTGATATTTATTGCTTGGCAACAATTTGGATTTCAGCTCAAGTCTTGCCCAGAGATATATGAAGGATACGTACCAATGGCTTACGAGCAATATTTGAAAAAGATGTCCAAGTAAGTCTTTACTCTCGTCGTCTGATGGTTACTGGTTGTCTATTTTACTGTAATTTAAACATGATTTGGATGGAAATTAGGAGTGGCGAATGGGGTGATCATGTTACTTTGCAGGCTGCTGCAGATTCGGTATGATTTCCTTGTCTGCTTTGGCCTCGTTTCATGACTGTGATGGTTTTCTTAGCTTCCGTTTTTACCCATTTTGCTCGTATGACTGAACCTCAAATTAACTCAGTATTTTGCAGTCCATTTATTATTGTTATACTTGTTACTTTTCTGCTCTCACATAGTGCATCATGCTAATCCTTAAAATATACATGATTGATCTCCTATTATGAACCTGCTTTCGAGGTCAGAAACAGATGGAGTGAATTAGCAACATTTGACTGTATTGTTGATTTTCAGTGCTCGATGGAAGGTTATTGTTAGACCTACTAATGATATGATATTTGGTAGAAAGTTTCATTAATTTTCTTGGGATGTCAAAGTCCACAAAGACAAAAACAATTTGGCTCATGTTGCACGGCGTACTGACTGTTGGGCTCTCATTAGTCCCACTTGCTGATGTTGGCCCCTGTAAGACTTGATTATTCCATGCTGAGAAAAAGTGAGTCCTTTGATGTGCTATATCAAGAGTTGAAAATTAAGCAAAAGTTTGGTTAAAAACAGAGTAGGTCATAGAAACCTGTGCGCGTGATAGCTATCCTTCCACCCCATTAAGAAGATGAAAAGTGTCAGTGGATTTGCTATGTTTGTTGATAAATGTGTGTGAGGTTCATCATCTAGAAATGAATCCAAAATTTCCATTACACAAATCAACGTCTTTATTTAATGATTCGCAATGTTGTGACTTTAACCACTTGGATATTTTGAGGAAGCAAATTCTTGCTGTCTGATTATTACTAATGACTTGCTGCAGTATGGTGTAAAAATACTTGTCATAACATCATTCGAGGATACCTGTTACATTGAGATACTTCCAAACATTCAAAAGTCTGAACGAGGTATGTTTTCATGAACTTCATTATCTAGTACTTTAAAATGGATGGAGTTGATTTTTGATTGATCAAAACATGTCGTTTCTTGTTTCTTTAATGCAGTTTTCTTGCTATTCTTATTTGCTTCGAGGGTATTCCAAACATATTTGTAGCATTATCTTCTTCTTTACCAGCTTCCATCTTTCTCTTCGTGTTAACAACATAGCCTACAGAAAGAAACTTGCAATTATCTTTTAATTCATTTTCTCGTCCCATTTCGTTGAATTAAACTTGTAAAAAATGGTATCCCATTTAATTTATATTGACATGCAGTTATTTTCTTGAGCTTTTGGGCTGAGGTTCATTACAACTCAATATATCCCGAAGGAGGTAATATCAACTTCTCCGATCAAATAATTTCCTGCACAATACTACTTGCTTAAACTCGTTATGGAATTATTCTCTCATTTCAACACCAAGATTAGAATAAATATTTAACAGAAGACATGAAACTACAAGGTTGAGCACGTCTTTCTATCCCCTATGTTTTGCTCCTTATACCCATCACGCGAGATTTAGATCACTTGCAATATTGCATCTATAGATCCACATTTGCAGCTTCCTCATCTGGCAACTGGCATTATGATTTCTTCGAAGAACTTTCTACTGCATAAGATGAACCCTTTCATGATGGACAAAAGTTTCTCGATGGTTGGGTTTGATCATTATTTTCCAAATTCGTCTGAGAACAACTAAAGATTAAGCTCTAACATATTAGTTCTCATCTCTGAATTAAAACATTGCTTTTACGTGTTACATTATTACTCAGATTGTCCGACATTGAAGACGACAAAGAAGAAGAGGTGGCTGGTTACTCCAGATGTGCATTTGGAACCACCGGACGATTACAATTTGACAGAATGGTAATAAGTCATTATATTGATCATGTGCAACCAATTTATTTCTGTTGCATCTGGATCTATTTTCATTTAACATTTATGTTTTATATCTCAAAAACAGATTTTTGAGGATGGAAGCCATACAACACCTGCAAGTTTTTCTCTGCTGCTGCTCTCAATTGTTTGCCCTGCAGATAGTCCCATTTTATTCTGAATAATTTAATTCTTGTGCAGCAAGTGAATATAACTATTAACTTTTTGTTTATCCAAAACCAAATACATTTAGAAATTTCTGATCAATGCAAAATTTTCAAGATTGTGTATAATTTTTTTGCGGCACAAGTTAGCCTATGATAAGTTTTCATCCATTTTATCCTGAAAAATTGTGTTGAAGCAATCTGTCCATTGAGGACCCAATGACAAGGAGAATAGATTGGCAACTATAGTAATTGATCCAAAAAAAAAAAAAAAATCAGCTCGAGTCTTGAGTAAGTCCTTGTTTAAACTAGTCTAGTTGTTCAACATCGCAGAGTTCCTCAAGTTTGTTTCGTTGCCAGAGTTGGAAATATTGCTGTGGACTCAAATCAATCACAAGAATTCCTCCATCTTTGAAGCATTTTGTAGTGAATTTCGCCCTAAAAAAGCATGAACAAAATGCCAATAAATCAATTTATAACACCTCAATAAGATGTAAAACTTTAGTATGACAAGGGAAGTAGACAAAGTACCAACATATATTTCTCTTCCATTTGTCTAAGGATGATTGCCTGTACATCCCCAGTGATCTCCCCCCCAGAATACACTGGTGACTTGAACTCCAAAGTTTGCTTCACATACACAGCCCCCTGGCGACCGAATCCATTGGACTTACCATTACGTGAAGTGAACAAATACTAATTCAGGATGACAGAGAAAGAATGATTTGAGGAAACAAAGAAGCCACAAGAATTTCGGATACTGGAAGATATGCAAAACCAGCATTTTTGGCATGCTCAAGATCAAAATGCAACGGATTAGAGTCGTGGTGAGCTTTGAATATTCGACAATATCAGAATTTGAAAATATCTTGGCTTGCTTTAAAATGACTCCGGTTGTGATCACATTTTTCTTTTTTTGAAGAATGTATATATTGACTTGGGTTTTTCAAATCCTTCAACTTTTGCACAGCAACTCTATGTGATTAATTACCACCTCCTTCATGCGTTTTCAGTGGACATTTGTTGTCACAGTTGAGTCTCTTCCAATTCCGAAAACTCAAGCCATGAAAATTTTGTGAACCAAAAAGATTGAAATCGGCGATTTTGAGCCCCAAATGAAACAAATGGATAGTCATAAATGTTTGAATTTGCTTTAAAGATCAAAAAATTTGGTTAAGTATAAAACATGAAAAGTGACTTGTGTCATCTCGGCCAAATATTCAGATTTGATCCGATAGTCAAATTATAAATATAAATAGGCTAACTTGTTCTACTCGCCGAGTAAATCGTTGTGATATATTTGAAATCTCAAAATCAATTCCGGATAAATGAGAAATTGAGATCCAAAGTTGGAAAGAAAAGAGAAAAACTGGGTGAAAATTTGTCTAACTCCATCGCTCGCCTAGAGCTCGAGCGACAGGTGGACGATAAAGTTTTTGTTGAACAAGCAAGACTGTCGCTCGAGCGAGATGCCGATGACAGCGAGAGATGCTTCCTTTCGTGAAGGTTGCTGAATTTGGAGCGTGACACTTCACTCACAACCTCTCTTCTTTTATAATTAGGACATTTTGGATGTCCATTATGTATCCCATATAATTTGTATTGAGCACTCTTGCAAAATCTCTCCAAAAATAATTCAAAAATTATTTTTTTGTAGAGAGAATTGTTTGAGTTCGCTGTTGCTCATAGTTTGAAGTGCTTCTACCACAAGTTGTACCAGTGGTATCTTGAAAGACGAATGTCGTAATCCGTTAGCATTGTTACGGGACAATTTTGTTTTAAAGAGAAAGTGTTAATCACTTCCCTCGGATTTCTTTTCCTTCACCTTCACCTTCACTTCACTACATTTCTTTCTTTCTTTTTGCTTCTAAAGTTTAACTACATTCTTGTGAATTAAATTTAACTATTACTTTGTCATTTAAACAAACTACCATTTAACCATACAATATTTAAAACAATTTTAAGACAAAATTTTGTTTGTGGTTGTTGGACAAATCACTTCTCTTCATCTTTTGAATAAATTTTCGTGTGCTATTCTTTTCTTTCATTTTGTGCGTTGAACTTCTGTTTGTAATAGAAATTAACAGTGTTGAGACTACTTTGAGCCAAAAAACTAATGGTACAAACCATGTGGCTCCACATTTGGCTATACCTATACCAAACTCTCATATCTCACATGGGGAAAAATCGAAAAAGTTTGTATGTGTGAATTTCAAAAGATGGCAACAAAAGACGTTCTACGTTACTACTTTGAATTTGACAAACTTCTTAAAAGAGATCGCTCCTATAGTACAAGAAGAAGAAAATAATTGTGAGTTGATTATTGCATTGGATGCATGGAAACACTCGAATTTTATTTTGCTAAAATTACACCATAAATGGATTGGACAATACATTTTATGAAGTGTATAGTTCGATGGACTCGGCCAAGAATCCATGGGATTCATTGGAGAAGAAGTACGAGACCGATGATGTCGAAACAAAGAAGTTTATTGTCGGTAAATTTTTGAACTACAAATGGTAGACTCCAAAACCATGATAAGTCAATTGCAAGAACTTCACGTTCTACTTCATGACTTATATGCAGAAAAGATAGAATTATGTGAATCCTTCCAAGTCGCAGCCACCATTGAGAAACTTCCTCCGATGTGGAGAGATTTCAAGAACTATCTTAAACATAATGCAAGGAGATAAAATTAGAGGAATTGACGGTCCATTTGAGGATTGAAGAAGATAATAGAAACATCTAAAGAAAATTTATTGTTCAACTTGAAACAAATTTTGTTGAAACTAGTTTGAAGGTCATCAACAAGAAGCGTAAGATCTCTAGTGTTGCACCAAGAAGAGACGACTCCAAGAATGTCAAGAAATTTAAAGGCAACTGTTACAATTACGAAAAGTTGGACATCGTTCAAACGAATGTTGAAAGTCGAAGAAAACTGCACAAGCAAATGTAGGTGAAAGAAACACCATTTCTGAAGGAGTTCAAGAATTGTTTCTGAATGAAACATGGTTGGTAATTCAAGGGATTGATGGGTCTACATTGGTGCTACCCACTATATTTGTATAGATACGATCATGTTCTCAAACTATCATGAATTGAAAGGAGAACAACCAACCATTCACGGAAAACTCTGAAAGTTTGAAGGTTGAAGGACTTGGAAAGATTACACTGAAAATGACTTTCGGGAAAGAACTAGTCCTCCATGTGTCGACATTTGCAAGAACCTGGTTTTTGGGTTATTTACTTAACAAGAATGACTTTAAACTTGTATTTGTATTGAACAAGTTCGTACAAAAAAGATATATATTATCCTAGTGAATGAATGTTCAAAATGAACATCCTTACAATTGTACCAAAAAGCATTATGAATAAAAATTTCAATTTTGTTTGTATGTTTGTGTTGTCTTGTTTATGTCATAGTCGATTAGAACACGTTAATTACAAATCTATGCGTAAACTTATAAATTAAAGTTTAATTTCGACGCTTAAGATTGATTCTAATCATAAATGTGAAGTATGTATTGAAGCAAAGTTGGCAAAAATACCTTTTCACTCAATTCAAATGAGCACGACACCTTTAGAGTTAACATATAGCGATATATGTGATTTGAAATTCGTTCAAACTAAAGGTTGTAAGAAATGCTTTATAACTTTAATTGATAATTGTATAAAGTATTGCTATATCTTTCTACTACGAAGTAATGACGAATGCTTAGATGTATTTAAACATTATAAGACAGAAGTTGAGAATCAACTTGATTAACGAATAAAAAGAATTCGTAGTGATAGATGTGGTGAACACAGGGGACCGTTTGAAAAATATTGTTCCAAACATGGAATCATTCATCAAACAACACCACCTTACTCACTCCAATTGAATGATGTTGCTAAACGCAAAAATCGAATTTTTAAAGAGATGATGAACGCGATATTGATAAGTTCGGGTCTATCCTAGAACTTGTGGGGAAAAGCTATTCTATTGGCAAATAGCATTTTTAATAAGATACCCCTTAAGAAAATGGAAGAAAATTCATATGAACTATGTAAATGTTATCCTCCTTCCTACCAATACTTGAAAGTGTGGGTGTTTGGTTAAGGTTGAAGTATATAAGTTTAAACAAGTGAAAATCGGTCGCAAGACGATTGGTTGCATATTTATTGGATACGCCAATAATAGTAGTGCATATCGTTTCCTTGTACATAAATCTGAAATTCAAGATGTACACGAAAGAACTGAGAAATGCATTATTTTTCAAGAATGTTTTTTCATTAAAAATAAGGAAAATGCAAGTTCAAATAAAAGAACTTGTGATACTACAAATGACACCTCAAATGAGGAAGAACCAATACTTAGTAAAAGGGTTAGAATATCTATTTCGTTTGGCACATGTTTTCTAACATATATGGTAGAGAATGATCCAAAGATTTTCGATGAAGTAATGTCTACATCGAAAGCACTGCATTGTAAAAAAGTTATCAATAGTGAGATAGATTCTTTAGTGCAAAACCATACTTGGGAATTAGTCGATTTACTTTCTTAGAACAAGCCTGTACAGTGTAAATGAATTTTCAAAAGGATTTCTATAATGCAAAATCATACTTGAGAGTTGGTTGATTTACCTCCCGGAAATAAGTCTTTGGGGTGTAAATGGATTTTCAAAAGAAAACCAAAACCGGATGGATCCATTAACAAATATAAGACTAGATTGATTGATGGAATATAGACAAAATGAATTACTTGATTTCTTTGATACCTACTCACTCGTGACTAGAATCACTTCAATAAGATTGTCAATTACGATTGCAACATTACATAACATTGAGATTCATCAAATAGATGTAAAGACGGCATTCTTAAATGGTGAATTAGAAAATGAGATATACATGGAATAACCTGAAGGGTTCGCATTTCCTAATCACAAACAAAATATTTGTAAACTAGTTAAGTTCTAGTATGGATTGAAACAAGCTCTTAAAAAATAGCACCAAAAGTTTGACAAAATGATGCTGTCTGTGGATTTAAATTAACGAGTGTGGCAAGTGTGTATACATAAAACATACACCGAAAACCTATGTGATTATATGTTTATAGGAAGATGACATGTTGATAATGGCCAGTAGTCACAAAATAATACTAAACACCTAGAGAATGTTAACGAAATATTTTGATATGAAAGAAATGAGTGTGACTGATGTAATATTAGGAATTAAGATCTCTAAAATATCGAAAGAAAATATACTTTTCCAATCTCATTACATTGAGAGTATACTTAAAAGGTATAATTCACTTGAGGAAAGTCCTGCGACAATCCCCGTTGACATAAGTTTACTCTTAGTCAAAAATATGGGTAAATGTGTATCACAACTAAAGTATTCACATGTTATATGCAGTCTAATGTATATTACAAATTGCACTTGACCGGACATAGCATTTATCGTGAATAAACTTAGTAGATTCACAAGTAATCCAAGTCATGATTATTGGAAGGCTTTAACAAGGGTTCATAGGTACCTAAAGTATACCTTAACATATGGATTACACTTCACAAAATATTATGCGGTATTGGAAGAATATTGTGGTGCGAATTGAATATTCCACATAAATGTTTCTAAGTCTACTAGTGATTATGTATTTACTATTGATGGAGTTGCTGTATCATGCAAGTCGACAAAGCTGACGTGTATAGCTCGTTCAACGATGTAATCGGAGTTTATTGATTTGGTCAAAGTTAAAGAAGAAGCATAATGATTTCGTAATTTCTTGAAAGATATTACATGTTGGTCTAAGCCAGTATCCGCAATAAGTATACATTGTGATAGTCAATCTACTATTCAAAAGGCTCAAACCAACATATATAATGGTAAGTCTAGACATATATGTCATAAACACAATACTTTTAAACAATTGATCTCTAATAGTATCGTCTCCATAGATCATGTGAAGCCAAAAGAAAACATCGCAGATCCACTTTCGAAAGGTTTACCTATAGATCAAGTATGTTGCTTATCGAAATAAATGGAATTAAAGCCTACTATGTAAGAATCTTTGTAATAGCTACATTGTTGACTAGAGCCCTCAAGATCTTGATTCAAGGAAACAACTAATGATTAAAGTATTTTTTGCATAATGCTAAATGTTAAAATATGTTTTTAATGATTCCTATATCTTGATTAAGTCAAGTGAAGTTGGATAGAATACTCTTAATAGGAGGTTACCAACGGCCGAATGGTTCAAAACATCACATTCACTAATTAGCTAAGTAAATTTGATAGTATTTCATTAAGGAATGTTCAAAGTCAGAAGCTACCCGATGCAGTATTTTTCTGTTCTCTCTCTCTACGATGCATCATATTTTCGCATAACATGAACATATTTGAATTTTCATTCACGTTGGGGATTGTTGGAATTTAGTTTAAAGATTGAAAAATCTGGCTAAGTATTAAACATGAAAAGTGACTTTGTGTTAATTTCGACCAAATATTCGGACTTAATTCGATAATCAAATTATAAATATAAATAGACTAACGTATTCAACTCGTCGAGTAAATCGATGTGATATATTTGAAATTTCAAAATCAATTATGGATGAATGAGAAATTTCAGTCCAAAATCGAAAAGAAAAGAGGAAAAACTAACCGTAAATTTGCCTAACTCCATCGCTCGTATAGCGTTTAAGCAACAGGCGGGCAAAAAAGTTTCCGTTGAACAGATAAGACCGTCGCTCAAGCGAGAGGCCAACGACAGCAAATGATGCTTCCTTTTGTGAAAGTTGTTGAATTTGGTGCGTGACACTTCACTCACAACATTTTCTCTTCTATAAAAATGTCATTTGGGATGTCCATTATACATCACATATCATTTGCATTGAGCACTCTTGCAAAAAACTCTCAAAAAATAATTCCAAAATTATTTTCTTACAGAAAGAAGAAAAATTGTTTGAATTTTGCTTGTGATTTGAAGTGCTTCTATCACAAGTTGTATTTGTTGTATCTTAGAAGACAAGTACCGTAATCAGTTAACACCGTTGTGGGACAATTTTTCTTAAGGAGAAAATGTTAATCACTTGCCTCATATTGGAGTGTACATTTCCTAGTTGTTCGTGCAATTCCATGAAAATATTGCAATATCTATCATGCGGATGAACATGCATATAATCACACCAATTTCAAGTAACATTCCTCCATTGCTAATATCGATTTATTTATGTGGATGTATCTTGAATAAATACGTTTACTCAATCTTTCTCAAATATGACCATCAATATACACTCTTAACTATTTCAAGTAACTGAAGCAAATTATTCAATGCCACCGTGCTCGGGCATTCCTAAAAACTAGCCAATGATCCTTAATTTGTTTCCACGGCACACTTCCAATATCCATGTCAAATCCAATCCGCATGAATTTGAACCAGGGAATAGGAGACATTCCATTTACATATAATTGATTGAAAAAATCAGCTCGGGTAGTGGAGGTGCGACCTTGTTTTAAATAGCGTAGTTGTTCAACTTTGCAGCATTCCTCAAGTTCGTTTCATGGCCAGTGTAGGCAATATTGCTTTGGCCTCACCGTCAATTACAAGAATTCCTCCATCTTTGTAGCATTTAGTAGTGAATTTCGCCCTGAAAAATCGTGGACAAAATGCCATTGCATCAAATTTATAACTCCTGAGAAAGATGTAAAACTTTAGGATGACAAGGGAAGCAAAGTACTAACATATATTTCTCTTTTATTTCTCTAATATTGCTTGCCTGTACTTCCCCAGTGATCTCCTCCCCACAATAAACTGGTGACCTGAACTCCAAAGTTTGCTTCACATACACAGCCCCTGGCTACAAATTGCAACGAATAAATGTATGCTACACTCGTCTAGTAAAAAAACATGTCAACATGTCAGAAAGATAGCATTTCGTCCATGATTGAGCAATGCATTAGACTTACTTACAATTAAGTGAAGTGTACAACTAACATTTCGGGTGTGACAAGGAAAGAACAGAAGACTACTTACGAAATGGGAAGCAATGATTCGAGGAAACAAAGAAGCCACGAGCATTCCGGGTACTGGAAGATCAGTAAAACCAGCATTTTTGGCACGTTCAAGATCAAAATGCAATGGATTGGAGTCACGCGTGAGCTTTGAATATTGGATAATGTCGACATTCGAGAATATCCTGTCTTGCTTAAGAATGTGTCCAGTTTTCAGCACATTTTGTGACGACAATGAATAGAATCTAAAATTGGGAATGGAGTTCCACAAGAAACGCTTCATGAGTGTGCAGTCAAGGCTTCTGATTTCTGATACAAAAGTGAAATTGATGTTTAAATGGAGGCAGGGATGGATCCAGGATTGGTTAGCTTGGGGGCTAGTATAATTTTTTAAGAGAACTTCAACAGTACAAGAAAAACAAAAGGATGAAAAGCAGGGCATAGTGAGCCTTACCCTTTAGTATGTATATTTAACACGGCAAATTAACTTAAAAGATGAAAATGGAAAGACTACAAAAATTTCAAAAACATGTAATATAAATACCTTGAACACTACTTAAATCAGAACTTGCGATTCGTCAAAAACCAAATATCGAACTTGAAGTAGGAGTGTAGCTACAGTTGAAGACTACAAAACCATAAGAAAAAACTCATTATGAAATCGTTTTCTTCTTCATTTTGCAAGCAAAAAGAAGCATCAAGATGTCCATTATCAAACTTAATGTAAACCAACTGGATGGCACACAAATAAACTATAACAGCTAGGTTACATGAACGAAAAAGGACAAAGAAAAGTAAGGACCATAAGTTGTACAACAAACAGTNTTTTTTTTTTTTTTTTTTTTTTTTTTTTTTTTTTGTCTTCTCTATATTTGTTTCTTTGAACTTTGATTTTTAATGCAATTATTCAAGCAAATTTAAGACTACTTATGAAAAAAGAACAAGAAAAAAGGGGAATTTCAAACAAGAAACTACAGAAAAAAGTGAAAAACAAAAAGAAGGCAAAAAATCCCTGCAGGAGGTATAAAAGCAGAGCGAAATTACAAGTTCAATACAAAATAAGCTAAAATAGAAATAGAACAAATACCAGTAAAACTTTTGCAAATGTAGTAAGAAACTGCTACAATGTAGATACAAAACATAAGTTCAAAAAATTAAAGTCACTAAAGGCAGTATCACAGCTGCTGCAAGAATCTCCTTCATTGGATCTGGATGACTAGTTTCTGGCATGACTTGCTGGAAATTTAGCAAAAGATCAAAAGCCTGACCTAGTAGCCAAGAGCAATCAATTTTCTTTATATTCAGAGTGTTAGAACTTTGACGTTGGAAACTGTGTTTATTAACTCAGTGAGTGGTAAACACACAACCAGGGGACCTTAAAATTTGCAAACATGAAAATCATGCTTATTTACTGATATCCATGTTCTTTTTATTCGGAACACCTTGTAGATGAAATCAGATACTAAAAATGGCTAAAACAAAACGAATGATGATTTTTATATGCTAAAAATGTTGAATCTTTTTTTGTAACGCCTAACACAAGTCTCAAGCTTTAAACACCAAACGTTTCCATCCAATCTGTTCCACATAGAACCAATTTGAAATACAAAATAATAATAAGAGGGCGTAAAACTAACTATAAGAAAAATACGCAACTTCAACAGATGAGTGAATTATTCAGAAAGAATTCAAAAAAAAACAAAAAAGTATAAATTTTTATTTCAGTGGGCAATGAACCGCTTTAGGTTTTTACTGAAGAGTATCAGATTACAACTCTAAGAAAACCAGAGTTTCAATCAATCAAAACACAAAGCCGAAATTTCAATCAATTTCAGCCAACCAAAAACCAATTCAAAACCCTCAATTACTAACAAAGTCATCAAACCTTTGCAGCTAGAAATAACCGCTCAATGAACTTCTGATCCACAAGGTTATCATCCACGGCTACTGGTGGTGGAGCTGGTAAGATTCGCGGCAAACTTCTCTGAGGCTATATACCGAACAGTGAGGGTGCAAAGGAAGAAATTTATCAGAGATGTTCGGCTTCTGGAGGGAAATTCATTTGGCGATGAACATGCCCAACTGTTATGATTTTGATCGAGGCCCATTATCAGGCCCAGTTTCACCTAATTACAAACAGTTAAGGTCCAATCCAGGTAATTTTACTCAGCGGCCCAAAAAAAAGTTATTTTTTTTAAAAAAACCTATTTGCTTATAAGTTTGTTTATGCTTAACCAACCAAGCTTAATGTAATAAACTATCACTAGACCTGTAAGATGAGATTGCACCATCAAATCCCAGCGGCCAGCATGGCCTCGACAACAAAACTTCATATATTTTATGAAATTGATAATTTTTATAAACTTTTCTATCATATTTAATCAAAATCTATTAAAAATATATTTTTTCACCAAACTAAATAGGGACTCAATATGTTATGTTGATGTTCAAAAGAGACTATCAATTTTGATCAACTTAATTGATGATTTGGACGAGGTAATCTACACAAATAGTTAAAAAAAAAAAAAAAAAATTGCATCAATTGAAGTGCATTGGGAGTGTACATTAAGAATACTTGGCCGTTTAGAGTCACATCAGTACAATATTGCTCTTAAAATGCTTGCCATTGTCCAAAATTCGGGACACTTTTGATTTGGTCGTCGACGTCGGCCTAAACAGTTTATGATGATGTCGTGATAACAAAGAATCATTATTGACTTATGATTTGCTGAAAATGGTAGTACAATTATTATTACTATTGCCACTTGTCTCTTTAAGATTGGTTGCACGATGAATGATGATGTTATGTAAGGACGCATTAAGCAGGTCGTTATGATTATGATCCTTGGATGGCTACTATATATGGGCGAGCCAACAAATCGTTGAGGGGTTGAGCTGGATTTTTCTCCAATTTTGGTAAGTTATGGCTATCGTTTGAGTTCGAACTCCAACATTTTTATAAGAACACATTAAACTCAAACAAACAACTTGATCCTATTAAAATTCAAAGCGGCACACAAATTTCAAAATAGATATTTTCAAATGAATGATCATTTTGTGGGAACATGTTAATAAATAAATAATACGTTGATTAAATATCGAAATATAGATCAATATATAAGATTCGGAATAGAACATCAAAATACTTCATGGATCGTGTATGGACTTCTAGACAGTTTATTCACCTCACTTGACATGTCTGGACTATAGTGCAATAATCTCCACCGATGAAAGGTAGAAGATGTTTTGATAAAAGACTTGGATTGGAGGGGGAAACTTTGGAAGTGGGACATACGAGTACAGGGCAATTTATTGTAAAATCTTTTTCTAGTGCGATGTGACAGACATGGAGATTTATAGTGCGATGGGACAGACATGGAGAGGTGTTATTGAAATATGAATTTCTCAACAACTTTAGGGAGTGGGACCAAGCCACAATTACTTTTTCTTTATTTATTTTTTAATTTTTATCCTAAATTGCTTTTTGACAAATACAATATGTGAAGCAAGGTATAAAGAGAAATTGATATTTTGAAAAGTGATTTTTCCGATAAGAAGATTTTTAAATTTAAGTGTAAAATATTTTAAAGCCTGCTTGACAATCATTTTGATAAAAAAAAAAAAAAAATTGGATAGTAATTTTTAGGAGAATATGTAGTTAAAAAGTAAGAAAAATTTTACGCGTAGAATATTTTTATTGTGTGAATATGTAATAGAAAATAATCTTATAGCAAACCATAAAATAAATTAAAAAGTTGTCAAACTAGTACTTATTGCGTGAATACGTGATTGAAATTTAATATAAAAAATAAAGAGTTTTGAATTAAAATATTTTGCTTTATTTATTAATGGAGACTTAAATAAAATTTATTATTTGTCTATTTTTTTTTTATAAAAATAGTACAAATTTGTAATTTTACCTTATATGACGGCGTGATTAATATTTTTTTCTTTATTTCAACATATCTTGTTGCTCGATTCCCAAATTTTTATAGCTCTCGATCAATTAATATATTTAAATTACTTCATTTATATTTGATACTTTGCCTTAAGCAATGGGAGGCGATCTTTATATCCATTATGGGACTTTAGTTTGGTCTCCATTATTTTTAAAATATATTTTTCTCTTTTTTATTTTCAATCACATATTATTCAATAAAATAATATTACATGCAAATCCATTTTTTTCTTATTTTTGAATCATACATTTTTCATCAAATCACTATTTCAAAATACATTTTTAGAAAAAAAAATAATAATAATAAGACTCAAAGATGCTCTAAATCATTACAATTCTATAAGGGTACAAATGGCAACATGGCCACGAATTTTGCAGGTAATTGAGAAATTATTAGGCTGTGTTTGATAAGCAATGTTTTCCATGGAAGTGTGAAAATCTTTTTCATTTTCGACAAAATGGAGTGTTTGATGGCTTACATTTTCCTAGGAAATCTTTTTCCACTGGCAGCCCTCACGCGTTATTTTTCCTTGATTTCATGGAATTGATTTTCGTTTGGTTTTGGTGGTTTTTCATTTTCCAACCTTTTTTTTTTAATAGCAATGACAACAAATTCTATCAACCATTGTAAAAAAAAAAAAAAAATCACTTTTATTGACAATTTCTATGCCAAACGAAGTTAAACAAATGGTATTCGGTATGGTAATTTTGTTTTTCAATTTTTTTGACAATTGGAAAAAATTATAGACCCAATGGTAGAAAAAATTATCACTTTAATGGACAATTTCTATAAAAATCGAAGTCAAACGAACACCAAAATTTCAACATTTTCTAGGTGAAAAAACCAATCAAACACAATTAATTATAATTCCGAGTAAAATAATTTCCAAACAATTCAATTCCCTGTAAAACATTTTCTTTCCACCCATTTTTCACTTTTGCAATCAAACGCACCCTTATTGACTTAAAAAATGGGGCGGAGCTAGAAAACGACGTTGGTAATAATATCTATTTCATGGTTAAATAAGTAAATTTTTAACTTAAAAGTGTAAATAAATAATATATGAAAACTCATATAGATACAAAAATTTAATTAGTTTTAAGCTTATTCAAAGAGTAGATTCTCTTAATGCTAAAATACATTATTTATTTTTTTACTTCAATCAATAAAAATATTATTATAAAGTTTATTTATTTAATTATAAGTGAACTCCTTAAACTTAATCAAACATATATGAACTAAAATATCTAAATTGGTAACGAGTTTGTGCATCGTGAATATGTATGAAATAAATATGTAAATTTTGAAGTCGTTAACGAGTTTGGATAATTGGACAATGGATGGGTTGGGACTGCAGTTGGCTTTACTGGGCTTGACTATTTTTCTTTTGCATTCCACCTTGTAGCTAGATTGAATTAGCTTTTATTTTTTACATTCCATTGCATATGGAAGGGTGACAGGTTGGGCTATAGCTCAGGCTTGCCCTCCCCTACGTATGTCTCTACGTAAAAAGCTTTGCTTTTGCAATCTTTTTTTTTTTTTTTTTTGTTCTATTAAATAAGAGGATAGTCCCTTGTAGAAAGTCGATAACCATTTGAAAGTTCAGTACTTAAATAGATCAAAAGTCTACTCACCTAAGAGAACATCATTTTTCACAAATAACGTCAAATTTTTAGAATGACATTGTGACAAATTCCTCTAGGGATGACAAAAAATTCATCATATCCAATACCACGGGGCTCTGGGACAAGGATTTCCCGTTTAGTCGATTATACAAGATGGGGGTCGTTGACCGAGAAGGTGGCGGTTAAGGGTAACATAGCCCCCACCCCGTTTAAAATTCATTTCAAATTACAAAATTTTTATCACACAAAGAAAAAAAAATCATCATCATTTTATATAGGAAACGTGAATTTCACTAAAATTTTTTAAAAAGTAATAATTTTCATCAACTAAAAAAAAATAAAAGAGAAAAAAAAATTTTAAAAATAAATGGGACGATAAACGGGACAGAAAACTCTTCCCGCGTTCGTCTTAATTGGGTATGAGAACGGAAAAGTAGACAAACATACTTAATGGGGGGTGGGGAGCGAAAATGACTATCTCAACCCTAATCCATCACGTTGCTATCATTATACTCATCGTACGAGCACTTGCGAATGGATAAGCCTCATATAATGTGTCAATTATCTCAACATAATTTAATTCTTCGATTGTCAATATTAAAAACGTTTTTTTGTTCGCCAAACTATAAAGCACGTTGATTTAATTTTTCGTTTTTTTCCCTCAATCTCTTCATAATTTTGTTAATTTCAAAAATGTATTTGCACGAGAGTCCCTATTCCTGGCGTCGGACTCAGTCCGAGCGTGGCCTACAAAATAAATTATCCCATGAATATTTTCGGTTTTCCTTTCAAATGGGCCCATGAAATACTTTGTGGTAACCTTAGGGCCAACAAAATAACAAGGGCTTCATTTATTTATTTTTTGGTTTACATTAAGTTTGAATAAACGTGACAATAAATTGACAGTTTTTGGGGTTTTCCCCTACATTAGATTTTGTAACTTGTAAACACGAATTTTTCATTTAATATGGACTTAATTGCACTGAAATTAAAAGTTTAAAAATCTGAAAATTATATACTAAAAAAAATTGATCGAGGACTTAAGTGCTCTAAATAATAATATTAGTAGACAGCCCTTAATAATTTCTTAATTAGCCTTTTCAATGTTTTTTCTTCTCTATTTGACCCCTGACCAAAAATCGGCGGTCAGACAAAGTAATCGACACCACGTTTTCTTGAAATTACTAAATTGCCATCATTCTCATAAATATTAATGTATTATCGTCCAAATTAGGCCCCAAAATCGTCATTTCAATTAGCCTTGTTCTTTATAAGAAGGGGGTGACTGGCGACTCATTCGTGTACGCGCAGAAGCGGCGATGCGTGGAAGCAGGTAGCGGTGCAAATGGCCAGATCGCCTCAGAACAATCTCACCCTCCTCCTCCTTTCCCTAGTTCCTCGTTTTCATCAATTTCTCTACAATTATTACCGAGTATAACTCTAGCTGGATTGCTCTGTTCTCGAAACTATCCTCTACAGGTGTGATTGTCTACCTGCATTCTGATAATAATAATTGATTTTGGATTTCAGATTTGAATCATGAATGATTATGAATTGGATGATGAGTTTATCGTGTTTTTGCATGTTCGGTTGGTTGAATTAGGTGGAAGAATGGCGGTGGCGGAGGGGATGGGTGTGGCGAAGCTGTTGTACGTAATCGTGGTAGAGGATGATGCGGAAACGGAGAAGGATACTGCGTTTCGATACACGCGTTCCGTTCTGCAGAGCACTCTGCAACTCATGGGATGCAAGGCTCGTCACGCCTTTAAGGTCTCTGCTTTTTCTTTTTCTCTTTTCCCCCTATTGCAAAAAATGTTATTTTAAATCTTCTTTCCCAATTTAACAAATTTACAGGATAGCGTCTGTCTTTGACCACGTGCATGGCCTGAAAAATACACACAGAGTGTGTGCTCGCATATGCGCAGATACTCGCGTATGATTGTCCGTATCTCTGTTTGTATGTGTCCGCATGTGTGTGTGTGTGTGTGAATGAAATGAATAATCAGATTAAGAAGGGAACTGAAATCAGGAATTTGAGATCTTTGATTGAGCAGAAAATCTTTGTTGTAGTGTTGACATGATGTTCGCATTTACTATGCATAACGTTAAGAGTTACCAAAATGGACCAGTTCTCAATACTAGCCCCCTAGTTTCTATTTTAAGTTCTGTATTTGTAATGGAAACAAACAATGATTATATCGAAATCTTAGAAGCTTCAAAATTTGCATTTTGTGATTTGCTTACAGGTTAGGGACAGATGCGATGTCCATTATTTTTCTTGTGGTTATGACCATTGACATATTCAGCAGCTCTGGCGTTCCTATGTCAATTGTACATGTTTCATTGATTTGATTGCTTTAGTATTTATGAATTAATGATGTGGCTTGGCAGTTGGAATTCTAGTGATTTGCATTAAAAAAATTGATGTCTTCATTGGCCGTGTCAATGAACTTCAAAAAAAGTCACAACACTTATATGCTATTATTGGCATGTTTGGATTTTCATGAGCTTAAAATTTTGGTGATCCAATCCAGCCACATTGCATTAATGAGGATGCTGTGTAATAGATCGAATTGGGAAATATTCACTGAATTCATGTAACCCAATCTACATATATGTTGAAGCATATCAAAAGGCCTGCATTTAAAATCATGGTTTGGTTTCAAATTAAGTCCAGGCGTCTTTTGTTATTTTTCCTTCTTTTGTAATTTCCTTTTTAAATCTGTTTTTTGGCACATGTTTTGGTAATGCATCAATGATCTTTCTGATGTTATCCTGAAATTCCTTTTTTTTTTTTTTAACAGATTAGCCGAAGAATATTTGAAATGGTGAGAAGTGCATGCCTGGCAGATAAATTGGTTTCAACATGTGAAGAAGTGTCACGGCAGGATGCTAAAATATATAACCAGAGGGAGGTAGAGTATTATGCTGATGCCTGCTTGGATAAAGCAGATCTTGTTGATCATTTGGTTTCAGAGGAAGAAAAAAATAAGAGCAAACCATTTGAATTGTACAAAATACGCACCACTGCAGTTGTCAGGAGAAAAAAATTCCTAGATGTTGCTTCTGAAGCTCTTGCAGAGTACAAGTATGTTGGCCCAGATCAGAGAGCTGATTTGGCTATAGCTTGCAGGTACAGTTAGCGTCTTGTTCTCATTTTTAATTGAGTTTGACTTCAATCTGGACATTAAACGCTTTTAATATGAAAAAGAACATCTTTCTGTCTAACTTGTATGGTCAAATTGTTATTTTTTTTTGGTTGTAGTTTATCTTTCAACTGTAGTTGCATTTCCAATACAAGCTTGATGAGAAATTGAGTGACAATTAAATGTAGGTTTAACTCACCACTTATAGCGAATTAATAGGAAGGCTTCACCCTGGACTTGTTCTGACTTCTGACATACCCTTGAGTTTTCTGACAAGAGTCAAAAGTGCCGCAATGCTAAGAATTGTTTTTTCTGATGCTTTGTGTGAATTTCGTACACTAATTTCATGTTTTATTTTATCTTTACTTGAGGAGAGTTCTGGTTATTCATGGGTTCAATAACTTTGGAACGACTAGTCAGCAAATATAACTGCCTTCATTTTCAGCATTCTCGGCTGTGATTTAAGACAATACAAATCAGATACCTTATGAGTTTTATGCAAGTAGTTTTAATGTCATGAATTATAAAAGAAGAGTAATGCTATTTATCATTATAATGATAAAACATCAATGATGCGGCAACTTAGCTGGAATAATGAGATATGATAGTTCAGCATTATTCATAAAAGAATTAACGAAACTTTTTTCGATTTTTAATTTTTTTTTCCCAAAATATATTCGGGAGTTTGGCATTGAAACCTACCTTGACTGTTGATTAAAAATTTAGTACAAAGTGGGGGATGTGTACCAAACTTGCCTCCAAAGGTACAAAAGAGGAAAAAAGAGAACTTGCAAAAAAATTCTAAACTTGGTAGTTCTATTGCCATTGTATGGAACTTTGTAGAAAACATAATCTTGAGGGTACCACTCTGATTGCAAAAATATCCGGCACACAGTATCAGAGAGCTGGAATGGCCCGAGAGATCAAAACATCACAAAATAAACAACAAATACACCCATATAACAAGCACGTAGGAGCAATCTATATGAACAAAAAACCACATGTGAAAACTAAATGACGCAACCCATGGACACGAATATAAACAAGTATTGCTTAAAAAGCAGCCAAAACTGAAAGCACAATTAAGGAGCACCAATTAGTTATCATGCTGTGTATCTCTCCTAAAAATGTGCACACCACGGAGCAACCAATAGCAAAATGCACACGACAAAGGTCAAAGAATACAATTTGGCCAAAGCCAGTTATCTAAGGGATCTTCCACCTGCAACTTATTCACTGGGGATATCGTAGATAGGTCCATCATTTGAGGTATGCCCAAAGTACTCGTGATGGATTCCTCATCAGAGTTTCTTTTGGAACTAATGACCTGTTATTGAAAAGATTATTATTGTATTTACTATCTCATGTTCTTTTTATGGTTGTTCCTTGATTTGGTCTTTTTGAATAACTTATATAGTTATTCTCGTGGTATGATTCAGCTTGCTTTGTTATGAATTGAACGGATGCATACATGTACCCAAAAAAGAGGAAATGGGAAAAGCAAAATGATGGGTTCTTGTTATTTACAAAATGTGAATTCTCTTATAGGAGAATGTGCTCTACTTTGTGACTTGTGATAAAATTTGTCACTTGCACTTTCCAAATTCCAGCATCACTTTGTTGTTGCAATCTGTTTCTTGGTACTTGTTACATACTGTTTGGAGGTTGGTTTTGTGCTTTATTCTTTTATTGCTATTTTTGCATGATGTTGTTATTTGATCATTTCAGAATCCGAGAACGAAAGGAATCTGTTACTATACTATTGTGCGGCACAAGTGGCTGTGGTAAATCTACTTTGTCTGCTTTGCTTGTAAGTTTTTCCGTCTGTAGCTAATTTCCCATTTTTCTGTTGTGTCTGATTTCTGGAGTTTAGTCCATTACAACAATTTAATTTTGTGGTTTTGGTCTATGAGTTCAAACAAATACCAATATCATTTTGGTTTGGCACAGTTGTGAATACAGGTGTCAAGATTATGATTGCATTGGCTATCTTTTAATATAGTATATATTTGCATTTATTTGATATTACTATATGGCAAGTTCTTTCAATTGTTTCAATGCTGATTTAGTTTTAGTTGGCTATTTCTTTGCTTTAGTATACCTAACAATCAACTAAGAGATCAAGACATCAAGGCAAGGTAAATTTGCATTTTATCACAGTTGTAAAATTTAAGTTTCAAAATGTGGTAAATGAGCTTGATTAGTATGTGTTACTTTTTTAAAAATGATCTATTCCACCGTGGTGATGCATCCCTACCCCCGTGTTGGTAAATTTTGCCCTTATTTGTTTTATTTTTAGCCCAAATAACGTGGTTGTATTCCTTGCCATAGACGTGGCAATGATATATGGCTTCCATGATACTTAGCAGTAATCCGCATTAAGTCAACACCAACAATTTAGATTGAGCCTTTATCCTTTTTGTAGGGTAGCAGGTTGGGTATTACAACTGTAATATCTACTGACTCAATCCGGCATATGATGAGGAGTTTTGTAGATGAAAAACAAAATCCTCTATTGTGGGCTTCAACTTACCACGCCGGAGAATATTTAGATCCTGTAGCTGTTGCAGAAGCTAAGGCCAAAAGGAAAGCAAAGAAATTAGCCTGTGTTTCAACCTCTTCACTACCTAGGACTGATGTATCTGGTGGTTCTACCGTTGGAAAATCACCAATTGACGGATGTTCCACCACCGTTGGTTTGATCAGTCCAAAGCAGATGGCAATTGAAGGTTTTAAAGCGCAAAGTGAGATGGTAATTGACAGTCTTGATCGGTTGATTACTGCATGGGAAGAACGGAAAGAATCAGTGGTGGTGGAGGGCGTTCACTTAAGTCTCAATTTTGTGGTAAAAATCGATACGGCCTTAAATTTGAGAAACTTTTATATCAAATATTAAGTATCTTTTCACCGCCCACCTTGAGCTTTTTAGTCTTAATTCATTTTTCCCATGCAGATGGGGCTTATGAAAAAACATCCTTCAATCATACCTTTCATGATTTATATTTCAAATGAGGAGAAACACCTAGAAAGATTTGCAGTCCGTGCAAAGTACATGACCCTACTAGGACGATTTTTGTTCATACAAAAATATATACGAAACATCAGAACAATTCAAGAATATCTCTGCAACCGAGCTGATAAGCATTTGGTGCCAAAAATAAACAACACAAATGTTGATAAAAGTGTGGCAGCCATTCATGCAACAGTTTTTAGCTGCCTAAGGAGGCTTGAGGCAGGAGACCAGCTTTATGATCCAATCACAAACAGAGTTACTGTTGTTGACGAGGAGTACAGAAATCAGCGTGCTGCCAATTCCTTGAGTTCCAAGGGAATGTTTCAGTTGATCCAAAGGAAAGGTTCTAGCAGGCATTTGATGGCACTTTTAAATGACGATGGATCTGTGGCAAAGGCTTGGCCAGTTAACATTATAGATGAAAATGGCAAGCCAATTGTGGGCCAGCCTATTGAGAATGGAGTAGGAACACCTGCCTATGGACCATTGCAGATAGATAGAGCTGAATCTGTCAACTTGCAGTTCGGTAATTTTGGCATCAGTGCTTGGCCCAGTGATACTGGGGGTACTAGTCATGCCAGTAGTGTGGATGAGTCAAAGGGTTACCAGACTGACAATGGTAGTAAATATTTTTCGTCCTGCTGCAGTTCACCAAGGTTCTCAGAAGGGCATGCAAAGGAGGTGGGCTTTAATCAATGATTTATCTTTATAGTGGAGAAGTTAGTCAATCCGTTTTCTTGTTTATTATATCTTAAACAACATATGGAATTATAATGATTGGATACGCCCGGGTTAAATGGAAGTTTCGATCAACTTCTATAATCATGTCATATTACGGCTCTGGTCATTCTTTTTGTATTACTTTATTTTATCTCTGTTCTTTTTCTAATTTTTCTCCTTTTACTTCTTGTTCTTCCTGTTTTTTGCAGCTCAAGGAAGAAAACTCAGTGCATGGTAGTGATGAAGATGTTGACGAGCAGCCTGAGATAGACAGCGATGAGGATCTTAGTGATGGGCAAAAACAGAACCAAGAAGAGGTAAGGATGTGTCATCAGTTTATTCAAAGAATTCACAGAACATAGCATTTATGATTTTTTTCATCTTGACCGAACTGGAGTAAATTGTTTTTCTCTTGGTATGAGAATGTTTTGATATGACAAGCGTGTTTAAGCATTAGCAGATATATATGAGAGTTCTATGAAGTACCTTTTAGTTTAATTGTCGTAGCTCCCAAATAAATGGCAATGCAAAACTTGCAAGTTGTTTCTACCTATGGCTACTGTGTTGGAATTCTCTGTTTTCAAGCTTTTTTACCTTTTATCATTAACAGCATCATATTTAGCACCAATTTTTAAACAAACTATTTTTATTCATTTAAATTTTTTTTGCAGTTAGAAGGCTCAGTGGATGAGGAATCCACCAAATCTGACGAGGAATATGATGATCTTGCCATGCAAGATATCCCGGACGGCAGCTATGTGTCTGATAATGAAGAGGAGTCCAAGAATAAGACGGATTTCAATAATATAGTATCAACTATGAATGTCGTTAATGGGGATAAGTACCAACAAAATCTTGACCTTTTCATGCGAACCAAAAGTGAACCATTATTGGAAGCACTGTCCGGTACTTTTCCGTATCCCTTCAGAGAGAAAGACGAGAGCAGAATGCCGCATAATGGCAACATCAGGTTGAGAAAACGCTCACATAGCATTCCAGCCTTGGGGAAGCATGGGTCACTAATAACTGTTCCGATGGTTAAAGAAGAAGTTCCTAGTAATCGAGCAGTTTTTTGAGTTTCTCGTCTTTCCCTTTCATGTTCTTTTTGTAGCTTTGCAGCAATCACCTTGTGGTGTATAGAATTAGTTGGATAGATGAGCTTCTGTATATGGATTGCCGAGTTTTGTTGTGTTCGTAAAGTTCGAATTTTATTCCTAGCTAGGTATTACAATTAATTGGGCCAATCAGTCAACCCCCAGGCAGGGTTGTACTTGTAGCTGTTGGTAAATGGTTTGATATTTGTGAAATGGGACAATTGTGAGTCCAAATTTCAATGGGATCATGCTTTATTTTTAGCGGGACTTAGGATATTTACGTTCTACTCCACAAAAGAATTAACGTGATATATTTATTTATCGAAAACCATTTAGTATTGAAAGAAATATTTAATGTCAAAGTAACCCACTTGAAACTATGAAATATTAAAGAATTTGATTTATTGAGAAATTCTCACACTTGTTCCACATAGAAAATTTATGAAATTTTTGTGTGGTTTATATAGTGTAAGGTTGAGAATTGAGTTTGGGCTCCAAGGGGTACCAATAGTCTTTAGAAGGAGGGAGATCTATATCTTATGGGATTCGGTCCAAACCCCATGCGCGTTGCAGCCGTCCGTTCGACCGACCGACCGGCCTGGCACATGCCGGTTCTTGTGCGGGTGTGTCTTTGTACTATATTATCTTTTTTGGACAAAATTTATTAATCAAATTCTTGGGTACTTAATAAAATTAATTTTTATTAATGGGCTT
>CAIGRB010054231.1:43224-57938 GCA_903798255.1 Fraxinus quadrangulata | reverse complement strand
ATTCAAATTCTCTCAAAAAGTCGAGCATATACATTGTTTAAGAATACTTATGTCCGGTGATTCTATTTTAGGAAAAAGCTTCGATCTCATTTTATATCGCCAAAAACATGGTCAACAAAGTTCTTGCTCGTTAGATACGATAACTAACTATTGATATCCCGACTTGCCGTGTTATCATTCCTTTTGCCACCATCCCCATCAAATGCCGTTTCGGACTGAGGCACGTGTTGCAAGTCCCGTAGTGACACCTGTTGAGTTCATTTTTTGAGGTCAACATCTACCATAGTGGTGTGTACATATTATTGCACATAAGTCTGAAATACTCGATGTGCATGTTAATAAGATTATTGAATCGAGGGATTCTTAATTTTTCGACAATATTTTTCTTTATAACATGCAAAGTATCAAATTCACTAAAAAATCCCATAAAAATGAAGAGATTATAGATCAAGAATTTATAAATGAGGAAGAACCCAAACATAGTAAAAGGTTTAGGACGACAACCTATTTTGGGCTTGATTTTCTAACATGTTTGTTAGAAAATGAATTTCGATGTTATAAAGAAGTTATGTCATCTACTGAAGTTTCATATAATAAAGAAGTTGTTCACAGTGAAATTGAATTTATACTATAAAATTATACATGAAAATTAGTAGACCTTCCACCTGACAATAAGTTATTGGGGGGTGTGAATGGATTTCAAAAGAAAACTGAAGGCAGATGGATTAATTGACAAATATAAAGCTGGACTTGTCGCTAAAGGCTACAAATAGAAAAAAAGGTCTTGATTATTTCAATACCTATTCAGCCGTAACTAGAATTACTTCCATATGTATACTTATAACAATAGGATATTTGAATGGTTTAGATATAAATCGAATGGATGTTAAAACGACTTTCTTAAATGATGAATTAGATGAAAGAATTTATATAGAACAACCCGAAGGATTTCTTGCCCCAGCACAAGAAAAGAAAGTGTGTAGACTTGTTAAATCTCTTTATGGATTAAAGCAAGCTCCTAAGAAACAACATGAAAAATTTGACACAGTTATGATGTCAGATGATTTCAAAATTAAAGAGTGTGACAAATATGTATAAGTCAAGAACACTCAAAATGGATATGTCGTGGTATATTTATATGTAGATGACATGTTAGTTATGGGTAATAATGATACCATAATTCAAACTACTTCAAGAATGTTAACAAGTAAGTGTTAAATGAAGGATTTGGGTGTCGCTAATGTTATATTAGGAATTAAAATTTCTAGAATATCTGATGGTCTCATATTATCTCAACCACACCAAATTGAGAAAATTCTTGATAAGTTCAAGAAATATGATATTATTCCTATGAAAACACCAATGGATGCTAGTATGCATCTCGTTTCTAATACCTGTGATAGTTAGTCTCAATTGGAATACTTTTTTATTATTGGCGTTTAATGTATGTCATGAGTTACACTCGACCTAATATTGCGTACTTTATTAGTATGTTAAGTCTATATACGAGTAATACAAGCATTGAGCATTGGAAGGAAATTATTAGAGTTTTAGGTCATTTAAAACATACAAAAAACTTCAGATTGCATTATTCGAAATACCCAGCAGTACTTGAAGGATACTATGATGTAAATTGGCTATCAGATACTAAAGACTCCAAGTCTATGAGTGGATTTGTCTTCACACTTGAAAGTGCTGCAGTATCATGAAAATCTTCAAAACAAACATGTATAACTAGATCAACAATGAAATCTGAATTCATCGTGTTAGACAAAGTTGGGGAAAGAAGTCGAATGGCTCCGAAACTTTCTAGAAGATATTCCATGTTGGATTAAACTTGTGCCTACTATATGTATCCATTACGATAGTCAATCAGCAATTGGTAGGGCACAAAATGCTATGTATAATGGTAAATCTCGACATATACATCGTAGACACAATGCCATTAGATAGTTGCTCTCTACTGGTATTATCTCTATAGATTATGTGAAATCAAAAGAGAATATTGTGGATCCGCTTAACTAAAGGTTTAACAAGAGTGCAAGTCGAAAGTTCATCGAAGGTGATGTGATTAAAACTGATAAAATAATCAACAGTTTTCATGGTGGCAATCCAACCTAGTTGACTGGAGATCCCAACATCTAGGTTCAATGGGACAATTGAACTGTGAAAAACTTAATACGTACTGAGGAAATTTTTTCCTACCCATTCCTATGATGAGACAGTGCATAACAGCTGCGAAATAGGATAAGTTATGCTTTTAATGATTTTTATATCTTGATTAGTCCAAGTAGAGTATAGCAGAACACTCTTTATATTTCAGAAATATCGTGAATTCAGTGAACTCGAATTAACACTGTGATCTTGTTGATCAATCTGGTTACATTATTCAATTACCCCAAAGTAATTTTGTCGTAATTTCGAAGAAGACATTTTATATTTCAGAAATAAAGGATCTGATGAATTCGGTTTTTAGTACGCGAAGATGGTAATCGAGAATTACCTAGTTGAAAGTTGAAATGATTCCCAGCCACGTATATTGGACCTGTACGGTAACATATATACTCGGGAACCTTTCTTTTCATTACATAGCCAACTTAGAATGTTAGGACTTCTTGAAGCTCAGAAGCACAAAATAGATGGACAAAAACATGAATACAAGGCATGGTTGAAAAATTCATATTCGTTTCAATTTGATAGATATAATAACATTTCAACCTTTGTGCAACACCAGTTGACATTTCACTGGAAAAAGAGAGCAAATTAATTACGTTAGGATCTTTATAAGACCAGTCCATCAAACAATTGTTGTGAGTTCCCCAAGGTGCTCTTTAGTATTGCTGCATCATGGAGGAAACATGTATAACATCATTAGAAAAATGAGAGATTCAAATTGAAATGCATCAGATGCATCAGATAGTAATCCACAATCCCTGCCACGCCTTTAGGTCCGCCCATGTAAAGTAGGGAGTTGAGAATGAACAGCTGAACCAAAGTCACTTTCGGAACCATACTTCCTAATCCAGTACTCAAACATGCAGCACCAACAAAACATGAAATGCTATGTCGGGCCTATCACTGGCCATCAGGGACCGAGTGGCAAGGCCATAATATGCCAGGGGAAGAATCAATCATTCTTCCATTAGGGAGATAGGTGCACAAACAACTCCATATGTCACGCGTCTACCGCATACCTACCATTTAGGTGACAAGGTCATGTAGCAGCTGCTCTCGTGCGGTCTCATGAACTGAACTTCATTTCCTCCCTTAGTGACAGTGAATGGGCACTGTTTCAGGCCGGAGACAGAATAGGGTAAATTCCCCAAGCAAACAATTGGATTCCATTTCTTTGTAGAGGATCCTCTCAACAGCACAATTGAGAAGCATGCCACATCAACAAAAATCTGACTTGAGTTCTATTATAGGCCTAAAAGGTCTTAATGCCTAACATACTGGGAAGCATTTGCATTCCAGCTTCATCAACCCTTTCTATTCAGAATATGTATATCTGTTATCAGGATATACTGCATTAAACCATCTGCAGAAACCAACCTTAGACGGTAACAATCTCTAACACGAGCCAACCTTATACCAAAACAATCTCTAATTCATTCAATTCCCTTACTTTGCATTTCTTTTATGAAGTCTTTAGCAGTTTCCAACTCTTCCATGTTAGAAATATGACTTGCCAGAATCCCATAGGTATCGACATTCGGACAGATACCTTCTTCTTTCATTTTACAAAATATTGAAAGAGCCGTATCCACATCTCCTAATCTACAATACCCATGTATAACCAAATTATATAAATGTGCACCCACTATAAAACCCTTCCGGTGCATCTCCAAAACAATCTTTTCGGCTTCTTCAATCTTCCCACAACTTGAAAACCCATCAACCAAAGACTTGAATGTCTCCACATTCATATCCACACCTACCCAGTTCATCAAATCCAAAATCTTCTCCAACTCCTCAAATTTCCATCTTTTTGTGCAGGCATTCACCATTATATTATATGTAATAACATTGGGCTTTATTCCACTGCTCACCATCTCATCCACCAATTCTCTAGCCCTCTTTATCTCTCCATTCTTACACAAACCATCAACCACAACAGTCAACGAGAATACCGAAACCTCGATACCCATATCCACCATTCTGTAAAAGAATTCCAATCCTAATTCCAACTTATCACATTTTATTAGTTCAATTAAAATAACAGTGCAAGTTTTTTCATCTATCTGAATCCCATTATTTTCCATGTAATTGAAAGTGTTCAGAACCTGTTTGAATCTTTGACTATCAGAATAAACTTTGAGCATCATATTAAATATCTTAGTAGAAATCTTGGATTCGCCACAATGATTCCGAACGCAAGAAGCTATAACTGGAAAAGGGTACCTGAGCTTTTCATCCTTAAAGAAAAATCCCAAGAGACGCTCAGCATCTGTGAATTTTCTTTGTTTCACCAGCCTGCAAATGAGGATGAAGTGGGACTCAAGATTTAGCTTGAAATTGATCGAAGATTGGTTTTTTAAGAGGAAATTGAAGAAATCAAGACATTTGGGGAGTTTGAGATGTGGGTCTGAGAGAATGAGATTAACCAGACCGGGGGTGAGCTTGGAAAGGAGAGCAGTGGGGATTGGCTTTGAATTTGAGGGAATTAATATTGTGGAGATAATGGTGTCACCAATTTTGGCTTTGGGGTTTATGTATGGGGTTTGAATTTGACAACCCTTCACAGTTTTGAGGTTTTGGATGAATTTTTGGATTGACATTGTTGAATCTTGAAAGGAGAAATTAATAGCAGAGTGATTTGAGTTTAATGAAAGGATGTCCCTTTCTCTTTTCTTTTGTTTACACCGGGAAAATTACGCGATTGGACTTTAACCAATTGTTCAAATAGCAAATTGGTCTCACTTATTAAAAAATGGGAAGAATTCATGGTTCAGGTTTTAATTATGATCAAATCAATTTTAAGACCTTAAGTTTTAAAATTGTAAAAATGAAGTATTTATTTCTTAATTAAATATATTAAAATCACAATTGTACAATTCATGGTCACTTATACATATTTACGTGTCACAATTTATTTATTTGTCACATTTTATCAAAATAATTGGTCAAAGATCATTTTTCGATTACAAATCAGAAAATTTACAACACATAAATTATTTTAGGATCACAAATTAAAATTTTCATAGGTCACAAATCAAAAAATTAATAGATCACAAGTCACAAATCACAAATATTATGAGTCACAACTTATTAGTCAGTCACAAATTATTAAATTATCGATCACAAATTAATAATTTTTTAGCTCACGTATAATTTTCATGGTCACAAATTATTTATTAGTCACAAATTAACCAATTTAATATTCATAGTCCACTACCTACACCTACACATGCACCTGCACCACCACACAAAATAGCAGCAAGATTCACCATCATCGCCACCACCACTACCTCACCTTACCATCATTGCCAATAGCTCTACCACCACATACAGTGCCAATGCATCTTGCTCCCACAACCACCCATCACCACCACCTCCAATCAACCATCGCGTCATCGCCACCTGCTAAAATCCACAATCTTTCCCAACACTATCACACCACAGCTGCCACCCCACCAACAAAAACATCAAGTCTGTCACCGCAACCAACATCACCACCATCTCTTCTTGTGACCTCAACCACCAGTTCCACCAAACAATATCCAAATCGCCGCCGTCACCAAATTGCACGATACCACCGCCGACATCAATGATTCAACACAACCTCCTCAGATCGGAATGGTAAAGAAAAAACCACAAACCCCCTCCCCATCCCCACAGCGTCGGCGTCGAAGCACTGAAACATCACGAAGCTACGTTCACAACAGCGTCACGATGCTGCGTTGACGAACTATAAAGAGATGGAAAAAGGGAGACGGCAGAGCGCGTGGCTTCACAACGAAGAGCGATGCACGACGGCGACGCTTGGAGGTGGTCTCCGGTAGCAACGGCGATCCATGTGCGAGGGAGAAGGTAGAGAGAGACGGGAGAGGAAGAGAAAAAGGAAGGGGAGAGGAGAGGAGAGGAAGAAGAGAGATAAAATGATTTAGGGTTTTGGATGTGAGGGTTTTAATTATAAATTTAATTAATACCTGATTTTTGATTAAATAAATTTAAAATTCGATTTTTAAATTTGAAAAATTAAATGCCAATATTTCTGTAATTTTCTCTTAAAAAAGAACAGGTGTTCCATTTGAAAGCCTAAAGGATTGGACATGGCATTGGGTCACGACTATATACTTCAAATGGGCTTAGCTAAGGAAACCCAAATTCTTATTTTCAGTTACTTGACTCTATGTTTTATAGCCATTTTTTCATGTAGAATAAGTTTTTGAAGAACGTGTGGTTAGAAGTAGAAAAAATTAAATTTACGTGAAAAATATTTTAGTGTGAGAAAGTGTGCTTGAAAATAAGTATTGAAAAAAATGAATTTTGGAAAAATAATTGTCAAATAGGGGTTGAATAAGTTTTCGTACATATAAGGCTTTGTTTGTCTCTCATTATTTCAAAATATCGTTTGCTACAGTAAAAATTTTCACTATGCATTTATCCAATAAAATATTCTACACAAAAACCAATAAAGTTACTTTAAATTTCAACCACACATTTTTCAAAAAATATTATTCATTACTCAATTTCCTCTACAATAATGAGAGACAAACACACACTAATTCACTAGAAAAATTTCATAACTATAATAATTTAAAAATACAATTTTAAGATTAACAAACTTGCAAAAATATTTCAAAAATTAGGTAGTGTGTAGCCGTGACTATAAATTGTTTGATTGATGTTTGATTGTGACATAATTTAAATGTGACATGTTAGTTTGTTTTAGTGTGAATTGAGATTTAGTTTATTTTACTATGATCTTTATTCAGAAGAATATACCGACATGTGACCTATGATCTTGTGTGACTGTGACCAGTTGTGCTATCTATTTGTGATACATTCATGTGATCCTATGGTGGTATTTGAAAAAAAAAAAATCAATTAATGCATAGTTAATGAAATTAAAACTTAAAATAAATATCTAAATTGAAGTTTGAACCCTTGAGGAGTAATGAATGTGGACTGAAAAGTAAGCCATGATGTTGTAATGCATGGATGAGCAGTACTTGGAGAACAATGAAGACACGTGACGGTCGATCGAGAAAGGGAATCACTTTTTTTTTTACCACTTGATTTTAAGGGTAAAAAATTGATCTTATTTGTACAATATGATCTATTGAAATTGACTTCAAATGGTCCCTTTCTTTTATGCATTTTCTCTTCTTTTCATTACTAATAACAAACTATGCCATCTTTCGACCACCATTAGAGGGACCGTTGTACGGCTGCCCCTCGCTTTATAATTGCTTCTACAACTCAAACTTTGACCTCTACTTTTGAATGGCCTCCTTGCGTAAAAGGAGGCAGGAGACAACCCCGCCGATTGGGGAGGGAAAATCCTCGTGGCCTGGAGTGTTGAGGTCCCGCCCTGTTGCCATCCCTATATAAGAGAGGCGGATCTAGCTCTATATCATCCAAGATTAGGTTAAAAAATCCACTACAAGCACGATTCTTTTGGGCCCTTTCTTCTAAGTATTCTTTAGGAAATGGCTTCCACCCTTAGCGATGCTCTGTAGCAATTCATATGCACTATTTTCATGATAAGTGGCATTAATTGAAGTATTCTTTAGGAAATAGACCCACATTTACGTTCGACTGATGCTTCGTATAAATCCATATGGACTATTTTCCATAATCAGTGACATGAAACTTGAAGTCAGTATCTTTGCTGGATATGTAACGTGTGTATTTATTGAAATTCTCACATTTTGCTGGTCGTTATCACAGATGTAATAGCCTTTAAGGGACATGTTAATTTATTTAAATTTAATCTTAAAAATATATCAAATCTGACGTTTGATCTGCCATAATTTCTCGAGAGATCTTTTTCAATGTGCAAAGAAGAGAGGAGCAAAAGGGAAAATGATCGGACTGTAGTTGTATCATGTATGTATAATGTCTCTATCTTTCTAACTTGATAATATAAAATGTATGAAGAACTTTACAATTTAAATGAAAAAAGATGAATACGAGAACCATTGATCTCATTTCATTAGAATACTAGGAATTCACGATCAACGATGGTTGATTTAACTAAATACTGAGAGCTACTTATTGTTAGGCTAAGGACCAGAAAAATGGACACCAGCTCGGAGTATGAGTGCCAGGCATTGCCTGAGGGTGATGTTTCCTTTGCCAACTGGCTGCATGCTTTAAATCTGTCAGCAACTTAATTGGTACCATCACTTTTCATCGATAGCATTGCCTGAGGGTGATGTTAGGGCATGGGAGAGACTCAGACTCAAGTTAAAAACTTTTCACATCATGTAAAATTGGTTAATTATATACACACATATATACGTTTGAGGAATTGACTCATTTTCGCTATGTCTTCGGTGGATTCTTTTTACTGTCGCCAGCAGATCCCTGGCTTATCCCAATCTTTGCGAGCTCACAGTCCATATTCTTGAGCTGTAGAAAAATTTATGTGGACTTTTATAATATTAGCCGAACTCAAAATATGATTTAGCGCATCTCAATTTATTTTTCTAGCTCCGACCCTAATAATAGTAGTTAAGAGCAGTAGTTATAAAAAGTCTTTTACAGTAAGAAAATAGAAAGGCAATTTTACAGACAGGTGAGATATGGGGAATGATCTTGTCGAGGGATCAGAGGGGTTCACAGTTCATAAACTTGCAAAACTCTTGCATGTACTCGCTGTCATGTGAAAGACTAGTGCTCTTCTATTTGGTCCAGAAAGTTCTGTACAACCAAAAAATGTAAATAAATTCTTTACTGTACAGAAGAAAAAAAAATATGAAAATTAAATAAGAAAAAACAACCGAAATTCAAGCACAACATTATTAACTATAAACTATTTTTAATCACGGCAATATAAGATGTTGAAAATATGTTCATTTTCAGTTGCATGCAGTGTCTTAATTGCACATGAAACTGAAAAGGAATTGTTTAACATTTCATTCGATATAATCATCAAAGATTTTGAGACAAGAAGTGCAGCAAAGAATAGTCGGAACCATATTGAATTATATCTTTTCCTTGATCAATTTCAAGGCGTGACTGCACATGACAATCCGTGATCAAGGAAGAGAGATGTGAGGAAATTTACGAGTCAAATGGTCTATAGCGTATTTAAAAAAAACCACAAGGGCATATCCTTATATTAAAGCCATGTCGAGAAAGTGATTTCTTTCATCTGGTTATTAACTTATTCATCTATACAGAAGGCTGAAGGAATCAAAAATTTATTTGGCATGTAAATAGTAGCAAGTTATCCAGATAATTAATAAACCACTGCTTCTGAAAAAAAAAAAACGAGATTTTGCGAAGCAAAACACATAATTTTGAGGTTGTACAGGACTATAATTAATGGATCAAATATTATTGTTGCAAATGTAGTCTACAGTGTAATATTCTCTACATGAGCCTCGAGATTTCGATTTTGGATGGACATTCTGTGAGCAGGATGGAATTTGGATGACCTATAAATAAATTTTAAGAGAGAAGTCCTGGCAAGGACTTGAATGATCAAATGCACAGCAATAACAACAACATAAACCGAGCTTTGTTCAGGATAATTTTCGGGTTGGCTACAAAAATCCTTTTAAATTGTTTCCATGGAAATCAGAAACATTAAATGGGTGAAATAGCAAATGTTAATTTCATTATAACTCATCCCATTAATATCATTGGCCATCCACATAAAATGGTGATCAAATTCAGAAGTCATTCACTCCTCCAGAGTAAGCTTTTGAAGCACAAAATTCACTTGGATTACGAGCCTTTCAATTGCATTAGGCGAAGTTAAATATGTCATCGGCTCCTATATAGCCCCCCCTTTACACATCCAAGACTATGAAGACCGTCGAGCTCTATTCAAACACGTATAACAATACAAGATTGCTCCCGCATGCTCACATGCATCTAACAATCTCTATTTCATTGAATTATTCGAATTATCAACTTAATCAATTACATAGGTCGAGGGAAAACCCAGTTATTTTGACAAGCTTGTGAGGATATTAGCATTAAGTGGTGGCTATGTTTTGAGAGAGAATACAAGTCAATAGGTCAAGTTGCTTAAATGTTTTCAAGAATAGGTCCACCTACAAGACTGCTTGTGATCAAATGTTAAAACCAATAAACCTAACCATGGAGTCACGTTACTATCAGGTTTAATTCTACCATGATTTGCACTGAGAAGTTCCAAGATATGTTGCAATTTTTAAAGAAAACTATCACTAAAAAGGACAAAAAACCACTTATAACTAAGAATGTCCATAAAATAATCAATTATATTTTGAAACTCCTCTATAAAAGACAAACATAAAAACATAACCAAACTTCTATGTGATATTGATTTAATACATTAATTATATAATATGAGCAAATACAACATTTAATAAACAATCTTTTCTTTACCTCTTCTTCTTGATTGCTGTTGCAGCAAATTCTTATCCAAAGCCGACCATTCAATTTGCATATGCATTAATTGTTGAATACAGTCATAAACAAGGTCTGATAAGCATATAAATCATGTGAATGTTATATATAATAAATAAATAAGCAAAAATTAATCCAACAATTACCCCTTTATGGTAATTTTTCTCTCTCCCAAGTTCTGGACCCCTGGTTACATTACCTTTTTTTCTGCACAGAAGAATAATCATAGATCTATGCAGTAGTCAATCAGTATTTCATCGGCAGAGTGTAGTCACTTGTGTCGGTTCTTGATAGTGCTGACAGAAAGCAAAGCAAAATAAAGAGAAAATAAAACAGCAGAAGTAATGTTTTAGTCCTAGAAAACACCAAAAAAACCCACCTGACAGAGAATCATAAAAAGAACGGGAAAACAGTGAGTTTAACCCTCTTGAATCTTGATAAAATAACTGAAAAAGGAGACACCTGCGACCGACCATTTCTATTGATCTGCTAGTCGTTTATTGCCGATGCAGCATCATCAAGATTCTCACCATCAAAAAGCTTTGGTAGAGAGAGGGAGAGAGAGACTATCAGCTTACCATCATGCCTTTATATGTGAATCTTGATGATGCTAAACCAGAAATCAACGACTGTGTACATGTTTAGATCCATGCATAAAATCACCAAGATTTGCAGAGATAAAACCTATAACAAATTAGGGATCAAAAAGTGCGAGGGATATGTGGTTTGGAGATTGAACACTGAGATTTATATGCATCTTGGAATCTGAACAATCAAGAAAGCCACGAGCTTGAGGCTGATGTGGTTTATGGCTAATGGGCAAAATGTAAAGCAACGACTTGATAATGTAACTCAACAAGAATAACCTCCAGTATTCAAACTCATTTTCAAACTACACAATATAACAAAAAAACCCTATTTTCTTTTTTGTTATTTTTCCCTTCAAATGGAATAGATTATTTCAAATCACCGAAAAAAGTGAAGAAAAAAATAGCAAGAAAAATCAAAAGCAGGTGTCCCTGGATTTTATGCAAGAAATTATCGGCTCAGATTCTGGCATCCACTGATCTTATCTTTTACTGCTGGATCAGCTATGATAATCCACCAAGAAATAACTTAAACAAGCACTGATTGCGACTCACCGAATCAGCATCTTTGAATTAGAAAGAAGAGTGTATAAATTGTCAAAATAGGAAACGAATTCAACACAGGCTGTCAGTTTAAACAAAGAAATATAAACACGACTGAGATCTAACTTTGGGGCCATTGAACTGTGTTCTTCTGTGTGTGTGGATTTATGAGAGACAGACAGAGCGAGGGGGTTAGGGGTGGGGTTTGGAGGAAGAAAAGGGTTAGGGAAGTCACCCTGTAGGGATGTTTTCTTGGATATAGATATATAGATTAGATGACGGAATCTATTTGGTTTCAAGATTGTTAAGGTTCTTTATAATTTTGTATGAATTTATTTTCCTTCATTGATGCAGCCTATAATTATTGTACAACAATTAAAATACATATTTTTCTGAAACCCTAATATTCAACCCTCGTACTCGTGCTCACCACAAAGCCTTTTTGTGGCTGACATATGTTCAAGACCTTGAAATATAATTATAATAACTAATTTAAAAAATAAGTAGATAAAAATGGAGACCCAGTTAAAGGTAATTAATATCGATCATTCTAAAGTTTACCACGTAGAAAGAGTTATGGAAACTTGTTTGCTATGAATAGAGTTTAAAATTATAATATTTTAAAATCTGGCCATGAGTGTTCAGATTATGTTGCACGGACATGTATATACATGTTGGACACGATGCGAAACGAACGTATGGACGCATTATTTTTCAAGCACATACTGTACATGTGCGTTTATTTAGATTCTTTAGAATTGTAGATTTATATACTCTTTATGCTATATATTATGGGAGATGTCCGACACGAACAGGTAACACCATTAGGAGTATTCATGCATTATATTTTGAGATGAAATGAATATAGATCCCCTATAGAGAGTCCAAGTTCAATTTTGTTGCATCGAAGAGAACTTAATTGACAGTAAAAAAAAGAATAGCCGATTCCCGAAATTCCTTTCTGGATATTCGAAAGGTTGCCCTATTCGGGAATCTCTGGATCTAGACATTGTTGAGAAAAAGATGGCTTTTTTTTTAAATCATTTTCGTAATTATTTAATGGATCGACTAGCCAGTAAAATATGACTGTTTTTAACTACCCAGTATTAACAACCCATTACCACTGCAAATAATGTTGAATCATGGTGGAGGCAATTTCATTTTTTTTGTGCCTATATGAACACCCATCTGGACATTAGGAAAATACACAAAAACGAAATTGTATCTTTATATTAAAGAAAAAAATATTATACTCAATTTTTCATATTTTCTGGAGTACACTTGAGAGTTTTGGAAATCAATTGTAATTGCTGCACAATTGATTTATTTGATCGTTGTATTCTGGAAGTAATTGTCCACATAGGTCGCAGCAGTTATCGACGGGCAATTTCGTTTTAGGATATCCTGCTGTCACGATACTCGATCAGTCGATAAATTTTATTTTTGCACTTTACTATATTGCAACTATTAATCTATTTAACACTTATTAGGTAGGTTAGTGCAGTTATAAAGTCACTTTCTTAAGTAACCATTTTTTTGACATATTCTTAAACCTTTTTGAAGTTACATTTTTTTTTTTTTTTAAAGTTAAACAACTTACCCATTTTAAGGTCTGTCTTATTAATTTTCTAAAAAGTACATTTACTTCCTTTTTTTTTTCTTTTTTTTTCCTAAACTTAGCCAAACTTGCTTGCAATCTAATATATAGAATCAATGCTTTAAAACACAATCTAGGCATTGACTCAGAAAAGGTAAAGGCTTTATTAGGGTTTTGAATTGAGTTTCAACAGTTTTTTTTTTTTTAAACTTCAAAGTATTCAAAGTTTCAAACAAGTTTAAATATCCATATTAAGACCATCTTGATAGGAACAATATCTACTAACTACAAATGAAAAACCTACGAAAGTTGGTTCTGAAAATCAGTCCAACCTGACGGGGTCCAGTTAGAAAAAATAGGAAGTGTTCGGTTATGACCCAGAATAGGATAATTACACTACAGGAGGTTTTGATTTTTGCGCCTACAAAAACATAATTTGAAAAATATTGTTATGAAAAAACATAATTTGAAAAACATTGCTATAAAAAACATTACATCCTATCCGGGAAAAAGTCACATTCTACGTTACTTTTCATAAAAAAGTCACGTACTACCATCATATCATAATTACATTTAAAATATGTCACTTTTTAATAAAAGGTCACATACTAAAATGTAAAACCTTCTGATCCAGTCATTAATCTGATCAAAATTTTACTTGTATTCAAATGTCTCATTCTTTGTTACTTCTTCATAAAAAATGAAACTGTCTCATCCTTGGATTGCCCATCCTAAAATGGGAGCTTCGAGGGTCGAGATGGGTACAGGAAAACCTAAATAGGAGCGGAGGGTAAAGTAAGCGATGGGTGTGGGAAGAGTCGAACCGGCATGAGATTGGGATTTTAACAAGAATGAGACATATAAGAGTACGTAATTTTTTAACGGCCTATAAAAAGAATCAATCTATTGAAAAATTGAGGAGAAATAATAGAAAACGTTTTCTGTAAACTTAAATGTTGCATTACACCTAAGTTTTTTTTGTTAAGGTCTACACTTGTGAATACTTTACAATTGGAGAAATGAAGAAGAAAGTGATATGATAAAAATATTTTTTGTGAATTTATAGAAAATACTAATTTAAGTTTCGAAAATACAATCAGACAAAGGGTGTATTTAAGCCACATTATTTTGAAAAAACGTATTTTGATGTAGTAGATTTATAGATAATGTGTGGTTGAAAAAGAAGGAAAAATTATTGATGTGATAAAAAATATTATTTTATTGAAAAATGTGTGATTCAAAATAAGTAGAAGAATGAGTATGAAAATTTTAATTTGTATCAAACGGGGGCAAATTCTACGACCCCTTTTGCTGTTTGGACCGAGCTTAGCTTGCAATGATCGATTTCTGACATCATTACTTAACATTTACAGTGAAAATGCAAATTTAAAACTTATGTTAATGACAAGGATTGT
>CAIGRB010054231.1:8682-33212 GCA_903798255.1 Fraxinus quadrangulata | reverse complement strand
GCAAGTACTTGCAGCCTAATGAGGACGAGAAGATTATAGAGCAAAACTAGGTCGAAGCTGCAAGTTTTAGAGCGTGACAAGTTTCTTTTGTATGCCAAGATTTTCCAATGTTTGCAGACTACAATTTTACTACATTTCCCTGTAGGCACTCTTATTTTATTCCTATTATCACCTCCTTGATTATTCTTTTCAAAAAAAAAAATTTATTATATGGGGTGGGGAAGGCGAAGGGAAATTGTAAAATATTGCATTAAATCCACATAAATTCTATTTTAAATAAAAATTTCAAAAGTCTCTTGAATTCTACAAAAGTCAAAAATAGTTTTCAATTGAAAAGCTACAAATCTCTTAAAAAAACCCACGAAATCCACGTAAATCTTAACTTCAAAAAATTCATCAAAGTCTTCAAAAGTTCCAATCGAATACATCCTCCTAAGTCTCAATATGGGAAGAAAGTTTAATTTATAAATAAACCATAAATGAGCGATGCATGTAATAACAGGGCATACAAGCATCGGTAGAAGCACTCAAATAGTTCATTCCCCTCGTTTCGACTCATTGGACAGTTGCATGATGCTTGTACATCTATTTGTGTTCTCAAGAATGTTGGATAAATTCTTCGACGTTCAAAGTTTATTTGGCGACTTTGAACAGACAGTTCATCACACGACTTGAAAATCGACAAGAGTAAAATAAGAAAATCCTCCCCTGGTAAGTGGTACAAGTATATTCAAGTTGTAATGGGGTTTCTTAGAAACCACAAAGGATTCTTAAGCCGCAACTATTTACAACACTTCCACACTACCTTACGCGTAAATATTGCATATTGTTATGTTGACAATATGTAAATGACAACATGGGAAATATTGAAAATAAAAATAGAAAATGGCAGAACAGTAATTGTCGCCATGAGACAATTTCCGTTAGAAACTATGATAATACGCTTTTCATTTCGACCGTATGACATTGAGACACATTTTTCCCTCTCTTAAATCTTGAATTTGCAGCACCCTATAATGTGATATTTTTTATACAGCTTCAACATATTGAATATATGTACAAGGTTCCAAAAGCAAGACCCCCCACCATTCAGTATAACAACATGATGCATGTCCAGTCAAGTACTTCAGCAAGAAAAGAAATGGCTTTCTTGTGATGCCACTGGTGAAACGGGTGTGTCAAAAGTGGATAGTTCAACTTCAACCCAATATCTTGTTAAGATAACACGTACAGCACGCATTATTTGTTAACCGGAACCTGTTTGCAATGGGAGAAGAGAACCTTGCTCTCCTCTAATGAAGAAGGTAAGCTCTGATGGAGCAACCACCAATTTCAACCATTCTCGCAGTTCTTCACCTTCTACTTTCTCTTTTTCTACAATATATTGTTGAAAAATATCATAATCATTCGAGATTATCTCTTTTCATATTTAAAAACCCAAAAGTAAAATAGATACCAATCGAATCCCCAATACTCCATCAGGGGAAAATGTTGCCTCAGACATAAAGATTAGAAAATAAATGCAAATCTTTTACAACAATTAATATGCCCCACCATCCTCTCTCTCTTCTAGACATTATAAACTGTAAACTAATAAAAAGGGGAAGTCATTGCAATTATAGTTATCAGAATTGTAGTTATCTCAATAATGGATCTTTCATCCTGGTTGGAGGAGAAATTGCAAAATGCCTAGCATTCCCTGAACTGAACTGAACTGAGATTGGTTTTTCCCCCAAAACAGGAGCTTTATATTGCATAAATTGTAGTTCTTAGTGAATATCAGTACTGAAACAAAAATTGTCCTTGTTTAAATGGGTTTAAGGATGGCGCAGAGGAGTTTATGTAGTATTTATTTATTTATCTTTAGGGAGACAGGAATGAGAATTGGTATGAAAAATAAGGTCACTTCGCACTGATGCTGTTAAAGCAAGATCTTCAGTGTTCTGGATCTTAGTTAGATGCATGTTTCAAGCAATATATTTTGGTCTACTTTCATAATTTATCAAAAACATCGTTCAGAGGTTGGGGGCGTTCAGTCTTTTTCCCTGGATCTTGTTGAGATAATAATTTTGTTAGGTCCATGATATTTGTATTTTTTTTTTCTTTCCCCGTGTAAATATCACCAAGATGCAAGTGACTAATCATATAGTAATTTATGAATTACCTTCCAAATGTGCCCCAAGACCATCCAGAACAGTGCGATTGGCACAAACAACGGAAACCGCTACATCAAGAGCTGATTGCAGCAAGGCCTTAACCTCCGTCTGAACGAGATCAACAAGGTGCCCCTATCAAGTTAAACTTATAATCAGTACAGATGCCATGGTATAAATTTAGAATGGTGAAATAAAAATATGGGCCTAACTGAAGAAGAGAAATAAGAAAATGGAGTACATTATCCCTTCTCCAAGGTGTAGATCCCCCAGACTCGTCAAATCCACCACCAGAAAGAGTAGTCAATGAAATAGGGCCTATGGTTTCATTAAGGCCATATTCAGCCACCGCCTTATAGGCCATGTCTGTTGCTCGCCGTATATCATCAAGAGCACCTGTTGATACACGTCCACAGTAAATAACCTCTTCTGCTGCACGGCCCCCAAGAAGAGTAACAAGGCGCCCACGCAACTCATCGATGAAGAGCAAATACCTATCTTCATTGGTTGGGGGAGTGTAAGTAAATCCCAGTGCCCCTCTGGACCTTGGCAATATGCTAAGCTTCTGAAAGAGATTGAAAAAAAAAAAAAAATGAAAGAAAGAAAAACAATGTGATGGTGATCAATGTATTGCACCATATATGCAGATTCATACTCCACAATAAATCATCGTACATATTTAGACTTCTACTGTATTTTAAATGAAAAACTACAAAAATTTAATAGTGATGATCTTTGATTCATCAAGATTCTAGACACTGAAAAGGGAATACTAAATACCATGTAGTATTGAAATGTATTGCATTATTTTTATATTTTCTTTTAAAAACTATTATCGCTGCAGCATTGTTCTTCATAATATATATCTTTTCTGAAATACAGTCAGTAGAGACTAAAGAGTGTCCCACTGATGAGTGCAGATCATTTTTAACTTGCAAAGACTACTGAGAAAAAAAGGGCTATAATGATAGCAATGTACTTGTCGTCTTAATTTTGAAGTGCACACACCACCCCTACTATATATCAGAGTGGATGGATTTCTTGGATAGGTTATACACCTAGTAAATGAAGAAAGACTACCTCTCTTTTGATGAAATTTCTTAATAAAGGGAATAATGAAAAGAAAAGTATCAAAGGCAGCTGTTAAGGAAAGCCTATAAGTTGGAGCTAGAGGTCACATGGACCTAATCCAGAGGCCATAACAAGTTTGATATAGCCCACCAAAAAGCAATCAATGAACTTTGGTGCTACTACCTCAACACGTGGCTGACAAGAAAGAAGATTTGCAACAGCAGTTCCCACTACCGCATGACCAGCTTCATGCCGAGCAACCACAGCTTTCTCACTACCCGGCAGCTTGGTCATCTTCTTTTCAATCCCCTGTAAAATAAAAGAAAAAAAAAAATTATACCCTCAAGGTCAACTACGTCCAAGTGAGGAATATGTCAAAGCGTGCAGGTAGCACAGTCCACCAATTAAATTTTGATGTCCATTGTTTATATGCCTCTCTCTAATCCTTTTTCTTTATTCCTTATAGAACAGCGAAAAACGAGTTTCAAATTCTATAATATCCATTTTCCACCAAGCAAGAAAAGAAGCACAACGTATAAACTAACGAAAATCAAAGGAAATAAGCAAAAGACTCGTATCTACCAGACTTCTAAATCTAAAAGAAAACTCAATGAACAACAAAAACTTATTGAACTCACACTACACATGATAATTAAAGCTCTAAACTCAAGAATTTATCAAAAGTCAGGAAAAGGGTTGCACGTTTTGGAATATAGAAATCAACTCAATGATATTAAGCTGCCAATCAAAGGTATACAATTTTTTATGCATCTAGACATGGATCTCATCTCCTTCGCAGTGTTTTGACCACATGCATGATAACTATCCCTGAAGAATACCCTGCCCAATGAGAAAACTAGATGATGTGCTTAATAACACTAACTATAATGTTCAGTATGTCATATTGTATGAAACAAGGATTTGCCTGAACAATTTTAGATAACACCTGATAATCATGACTTTCGGTTCCTAACTAAAATCACCAATGGGGTTGATTACCAATACAGTACAGATACAATGACATATCTCAGAACAGAAAAAAAAAAATTAGTGTGCATCTTATACCGCTATAGATCGCTCTACAGCTAGGATAAAGTCATTTTTCTCCACAAGAAGTTTACTTTGCCTTCCAGCCAACAATGCAGCTTCATTCACCAAATTGGCAAGATCGGCCCTGCATAATATCCAAAATCAGAAAGAGAAACGATTTAAAATGTTAGTTAAGGTCAAAATCAATCCATCATAAGTTGAGGATGGAGAATAACTACCCTGTGAAACCAGTTGTCATAGAGGCGACTTCACCCAAATCAACATCCTTCCCAAGAGGAAGTTCTTTCTTGGAAACATGTACTTTCAAAATGGCTTCCCTTCCAGTCCGATCAGGTGTTTCCACCTAAAGACCAAATATTGTGCACCTTATTTCAAGAAAGCTACTAAAGCACAAAAAGTTGTTATCTTCAACTTTCATCACTCATAAAGGAAAATTTCAAATTAGCACACCAACCGCAACCACTCGGTCAAATCTTCCAGGTCTACGTAGGGCTGGGTCTAAAACGTCTTCCCTATTAGTAGCCCCAAGGACAATTACAGCCGAATTGCTATCAAATCCATCCATCTCCTGCAGAATATTTTCTAGTACATTTATCTTTCCTGGGTAAGCCAAATATGTCATGAACAAGAAAAAAATATTAATTTCCAAAAACCTTACAGTGAGCAACTGATTTAAGGTTTGTTCCCGCTCATCATTGCTGACAATGCGAAATTTACCGTCACGGCTCTTAGCTACGGCATCTATCTACACATTCAGGAACACTAATTCAGAACATTGTGAAAGATTATTCACCAGATGCCTCAGAGATTGGACAAGAATTTCCAGTAGGAAGGAGGGGGGAGGATGAAGAGGAACCTCATCTATGAATATTATTGATGGGGCCTCCTTCTTTGCTCGAGAAAAAAGGTCTCTGACACGAGATGCTCCCATGCCAACATACAACTCAACAAACTCACTTGCTGAACAGCTGATGAAGGGAACTTCAGCTTCCCCAGCAACAGCCTTTGCTAGAAGTGTCTTACCTGTCCCAGGGAGACCCACCTGTAAGATGATGCTGTAAGTACAATGATATTTCAATAATAGTCTGGAAACAAACTAAAACAGACAAGAGTATATACAAGTCAATGTAGATAGAAGAAACAGGACTTCAGCAAAATATTAGGGTTAATTTTATGTATTTTATCATAAATCTGATGAAATCAGGTTAACCATGTTGATCATATCCTTTGAGTATTTCGAAAGCATATTGAGCATTAATATAAAAGATCCTCTTTTTTAGCAGACCATCAGTTATCTCCAGGCAATATTGAGTGTGAATAGCAGGCAATAACAGTGTACTTATATGTGATTCCGAACACTAGATCTTTAACCCCTACTTGGTTGAGGACTTAACTTACCAAAAGAACACCTCGAGGAGGGCGTGCACCAAGTCTCATATACCTGTCTGGGTTCTTAAGAAATTCCTGAATGAGAAATGTCTCTCCAAATGTAAAGAACTACAATCCCATTGTGTAAGTAATACAAAAATCTTGAGGAGCACAACATACCACAATTTCTTCTAGCTCCTCCTTGGCCTCATCAACACCAGCAACATCAGCAAAAGTAACAGTTTCCCCTTGTTCAGACACTTTGGCTCCACCCGAACCCCCAGTCTTGCGATTTCTAAGCTGTCCCGGTGAATTCTGTTTATTGCAAGCGATTACATGTACCAAAACATCTGCTTTCAGAAGTAAACATATACAATGCAATGGTTCATACCTGAGAAAAGCTTACAGGAAACCGATGAAGAAGACCTGCAAGCACTGCAACATAGAATAAGGCTATCTGCAAAACAAAGAAATGAGAATGGAGTCGGTTCTATCCACAACACTATCAAAGTTTTAAAGCACATCCACACTCATGAGTGTCAGTGGTAATCACATCCTATTGTTTTATCCCTGACAAAATGTCCGACTAGGTCTCCAACATGCAGTTCTCATACTATTAAACAAATTACAAGGAGTGCGTTTTAATTTCCTTGAAAAAATAACCATCCCTAATAAGAAGTTTACATGCTCTCTATTTCGACTACATAAGAGGCCTCTTAAGAATGACACAAAAATCTGGACAATCAGGATGGTTATCCTTAATTTGCTCGAAACTTACAACTTTATTACTCATAGAGTGGATAATAGTGGTGACGCTACTAAGAGCATATACAAATTTATTAGTTATCTCAAGACTTCCATATAATCACAACCTGAGTCTAGTGGTGCCAATGATTATCTACAGAAACAAGTAGATTAACAAAATAAACAAATTTGGTAACAGCGACCCCTGTGGTGGTTTTAAATGGTAGTTGGCAGTTGGTGATGTCTCAAGGTTGTAGATCATTTGAGTCCAAGTCCGACAATAACGTGGATAGTGTTGCCTAATGGTGTCACATAATATTATGCGCAACTCTATGTGGTTCCATTAGTTGTGCATGTGCAAAAAGAGCCCTCGAAGCTTTTTTGTGGTTGGCTTGGCTGTTTGGGCTGTCATATTTAGATTCTTATGTGGTTGACTCTTTTCTTATCCCACTAATGACTCTTTTTCTGACAAATAATAAGAAGACTCTTCTCTTTAACGAACAATAACTAGGCTCTTCTTTTGATAAAATTAATGTAAAGAATCTCAATGTTCTTTGGGACAAAGAACACTGCGAGTTGTAGCTTCTGACAGTGAATTTGTTCACAGAATGAGAAGACAAACAAAAATATATCATTTGATGCTGAATGAGCAAGACAAACACAAGGAAACAGAGAAACAGAGGAGGAGAATTTGGAGAATTTCAATATAGACCAAGACATCAACAATTATAATTGAAAAATATTTTATTTAAAACTAATAACTATGGAAATAAAATAAAGAAAATCAATCAAAATAAATTGCAATCTACTCCTTAATTTTTTGTCCAATATGAATGTCTAGTTTGTGGGACAAGAACAATCTGATAGATGGAATGGGCTAGGGTGAGAACGGGGTTTGGGTGGCTGCTGTATGCAGATTTTATTTGAAAAGAGTGATGAGAAGGAAAGGGTAGCTAGAGGAGAGAATGGGGTGTCAAAAGTGGGGCTGAGGGTCCACCAGAGATGGAGGGAGCAGTGTGGATGGCAAGGGGTTTGATTGGACTAATGTGTGGCATTTGAAAGCGAAGTATTTAATTGGTCAAACAAGAGAAGTCTATAAGATGTTAAAAATATGTCCACGTCTTTTTATTTATTTCCTGAAGAGCTTATCTTTGGGGCTTATAATCTCTAACCAATAAATTTTACCCACACAATGCAGCAGCTTACAAATTGTTCAGCAGTTGGTCAAACAAGCTCCAAGTAGAAGGCATAGTGCAGCTGACAGGTAAAGTTAAAATTGAGATCTGCAGCATGAATAGGTGCGTTGATGGTGTTGAATCATGGGAAACGAAGATACGACATGTATAGCCAAAACATTACTGCTCGCCATTCACGAGAATATAAATGTGCAAGGACTGAGTAACAAATGCCATCTTCTTAAATAGTAAAGAAGCACTAGTTGACGGTTAAAAAAAAAAAAAGGAGCAAGATAGTTTGAGCACATTGAAAACAGACAAAGATTAGTAGTAGGTCATGGTTGAATGATGCATGTATAGGCTTGACTTGAAATATATAATAGATATGGTTTAATATTGCAATTCAAAAAACTATAAGCCACAGTTGCTGTGTGTAGGATAAGACATCCATCATCAGAAAGAATAAAATGAGGATATTCATGAGATTCAAAATGACCAGGCTAGTAGAGGGCACAATGTGACCAACAAGCACAAATAAATGAGAAGTAAGAACATTTGTGCTAGGAAGTGGTGGGCAATAAATATATCACCTATAAGCAAAATAGTATGGCTGAAACGAGGATGTTAAGGTAAAAAATGAGAGATTACTAATGACGATTTTAAGATAAAAAAAACGAGTGAAGCAATAATAAATTATTATCTCCTTTAAATGGCAACGAAGCACTTGTTGACGACTAACCAAGAAAGGGACAAGCAAGATGATTGGGAAGATGGAAAAAAGATGATACTGATGTAAAATGCTCAGTCAACACAATTACATCGGGTGATTTGAAAAGATAAGATTTTGTGTATATTAATGTGATAGCAGATAGAGCGCAGTCTTAGTTTTATCAAGGGAAGAATCATGATTACTGGTCTGGGGTGAAGGGCCAAACCAAACAAAAGTCCGAGAACGATATTGCATTAGTAAAAGTACTATCACGGTAAGATTTAATGTATTATTAGAAAACTAGGGTAGGAAACCAACTAATTCAGGGATACTTTTCCTACTAAGTGAATCAGGGAAATTCTTAACAGCTAAGTGATCCTAACCAAACGCAAAATTCGGTATTGAAATTAATAGACCAAACGCAAAACAGTTTACGATATTTATCACAATTTCACAGATGACCCATTACAATTTTTTGCTACATCTGTAATAAATGTAAATTCACCAAATTGTTTAGTTCATAGCATTGAAAAACATAAGAACAAGCAAAAGAACCAAGCTTTATACTTCCAAGTAGTAATGCATAGGCTTGCCATGCCCTAATTCATAGATAAATAAAGACTGAGATCTTTATAGAAATGCAAAAAAAATAAAAATAAAAAATAAAAAAACTTTTAACTTCATAAACATAAATCAGTTAACAAGCAAATTACCAGAAATCGAAAAGAGTAATAATGACTCACCAATGCAGAATTCAAGAACCCTCCAGACCTCTTATCAGGGGAACCAAACTCTACATCATTCTCAACCATCTTCTCATACGGCGTTTTGATATCGCTTGGCCTTGTTGTTGTGTACACAATCCTCTTCGTGGGGTTCACACTCCTTAACAAAGAATCTGAGTCCTGAAACTTACTATTCAGTTCATCAATACTCTCCATACTTCCAGCATTCATGGCATCCTTTTTCAACCTAAACATGATGTGGACCCCATCAACCTCCACTTTCTGCACCTGGTTGCTATTTATCTTATTCAGAAACTCACTGTATGGAACGCTCACAAACGTTGTAATAGTCCGAGGATCGGAACCAGGCAATTGAATCCCAGGCCGAAGCAACCTCATCACAAACATCACTATCGCTAACTGTATAAGCAAAACACCAATTTCTTGCGCTTGAATTATAGGCTCCCATCGCCATTGTTTATTCCACTTTAACCACCACCAATTATTCTTTCCCTGCTTCTCCTTCCGGCCAGAACCCGTTCTCGAACCCTTAGATTTCTGGTTTTCTTGCCCCTTGGATTCAGCCTTGTCTGTTGAATCCGTATCGTGTTCACAGGAACTATTAGCATAAATTTTCGTGTAATCAAAGTATCGGTTATGACAATTCGACAAAAATCCTCCCCAAACAAGAAACTTGGAAACCCTAGGTTGTAACCTAAACGACGCGGAATTGTGAACTAAACGACGGGGCTTTGCATGTAAAGCTCTATACCGACTGCAGAAGAAGCTGTATCTGTATAAATTATTGGGATTGTTGTATGTATACATGGAAAAATGTCTTTGAATTATTGGAGGCAAGGGTTCAATTGTAACCATAATTTATGAAGAAAAACCTTCAGAAAAGAAAATCAAACTGAATACACAGAATCATAAATACGTATACATATATTTTGAGTGGATGGATACATTCGGAGAAGCAGATTGGGGCCGAGGGATTTTGACCGTTAAATATCCGTGCTCACAGGAGATGTGTCAATTCATTCACAATCCCAATTTATACGTCATTTTTTATGTCATTATGGCGCGTGAAAACGTATTATTGAACAAGTAAAAAAAAAATCTCAACTTTTTGAAAACAAGGAGAATACCAACATGAACACAAGGAAAATAATGTACAAATATCATTATTGTTGTCTATTTGGATTCTTTTTCTTCGTATAAGTAAAATAATAATATTATTTACGATCGTTCACTGTCATATTCATCCTACGTTACATACATAATGACACTTTAAATGATAAGAAAAAATCCTACAACTTTTTTAAAGTGCAAATAAATCTCACTTAAAATAATTAAATACATATTGACACTTGAAAGATTTTAAAAAATTCATTTGTACCAACCAATCTCATCCATCCATTCCACCTCCACACATCCTATTCATACCCACTCGCAACCAAAACATCGCACGAATTAGCAATTTTTATTAATCATATATATTTCAATTTATCTTATATAAAAAACATGAAAGTGTATTTATTGCGAGGACAAATAGATAAACAAAAATATTTGTTTGAATGATTTATCGAATAAAGCTCAATTAATGTTCTGATAATCGTATAAAATAGACTATTTTTTAATAATTAAATAAATTATTGACATTATAAAAGAAAGTGAACGTCAATATATTATTATTTGTTTAAGAAAAAGAACAAAAGCTAATTAATTTTGTAATATATTTAACCCGATATGATCATCGATTCATTTCTTGGTTGGCGCTTCCTGATTACCGGGGATTCCTGATTACCGGGGATTCAGGAGAACGATAGGAGACACGTCCTTACATACAGGATGGAACGAAGCTGTCGGCCAAACATATATTTGCTTACTCATTGGCCTTTTCAGGTAAAAGCTACGAATGTTTGTTTCAATATTGCTCGAATTTTGGCACTTGATTTACACAAAAGAAAGTAATTTGGTTGATTTTAGAATGAGGGTTTTTTTTTCCCCCTCTCTAATAGGAATTGTACAATGTGAGACAATAATTTGATTATAAGATAAGACAGGTTTAGATATTTTGTAAAATTGAAATGATTCTGTGAAAAAGAAAACCATTTTTTTTTTTTTTTGGTAAATAATGGGTGTTGATGTTCAAATATTTTAATGGAAAATACTGAATTATTCATCCAAAACTTTGGTTAATACTGCTATGAAGTATCCATTTGTTTCATTTATTTTGTTAATCTTATTTTTCCTGTATATAATTTTTCCATCGGTGTTCTGGTTTTTGATTTATTTGTTTCCCTTTATTGTTTCTACTGCTATCATTAGAATCTTTTCTAGTCTTTATAAAAGGGATGAGAAGAACAATGATGGAAGTTCAATTGTTGGTAGAAATGGGAAGTCTTTGTTCATGTTCGCTCTGTTAGACGAAGAAGAGAGAAAAAATATTAGGAGAGAAGATGATGATGATGATTCACAAAACAATGTGGAGGAGAAAACTACTATTTTCTCGACCAGCATCAATTATGATTTGGTTGACAAAGAAGAGTGCCCAGAAGAAATTCAGGAGGTGGAGGTCAATTCTTCATCATCTAAAAGTCTAAAACTGGAATTTTGTAATGGCTCGTATGAAATAGGAACTTCAAAGGACTCAGAAGATGAAGAGGGGGCAAGAGAGGCTGGTAATAAGGCTATAGAATGGACTGCAGATGATCAAAAGAATCTCATGGATCTTGGGATTTCGGAGATTGAAAGGAACGAAAGATTGGAGAGTCTAATTGCAAGACAGAAAACAAGGAAATTGTTCAGCCTTCAGGTTAGAAGGACACTAAGGAACATGGGTAGCAATGATCCTGTGGCTCAAATTGCTCATATTACTAGACCAAAAAACAATCTTATTTCGAATAATAGTGGTCAGTTTTCACCAGGTCCGGGCTCCACTCCTGTTTTAGAGTCATGCACAACTTCATTTACAACCTGTGACTTGTCAAGCATCATATCTATTCATTTAAAAAATGATTTTGAAATCGATTGCCGAGATCTTGACAACACATGGGTTGTCAACAAAGGTTGTACAACTAGCTTTATTCAAGTTCTAATACCTATGTGCAATCCTTCCGATCTTCCTTATGATCCATGTGAGGAAAAACCTGATCTCACAGGGGACGGTTACCATCAAGAGTTTATGAGAGTTAAGAACAAGGACGTAATGTTCTGCAGGCACAAGAGTTTCAGTTTAGGGGCTTCCTTACCCAGGGAATTCATGCACGACTGTGCAGACACCTCAATGTTTCGTGACTTTGGACTGAGACAGAGAGCTTCCAAAGGAATTGAATGCTCTAAACCAGGAAACCAATTAGGTAAACAAAATCTTTATTATTTCAGATCATTCCATGTTATCACTGCTCCACCGTATGATATATATAATAGTTTTTGATTGTAATGAAAAAATATGAATGATAATTCATTGTTCCCCTCAAAATAACTGAAAAATAAAAATAATGTTTAAAATGGACAAACACAAGCAGAGGAAAAATGCAGGATAATAAAATAAAATCTCTAGAGCCAGAACAATTCAGGAACCTGAGCCTAAAACAAAGGTTGACAGTGCAGATGATCAGATCAAAGAAGTCATCCATGTGTGTGAACAGGGCGAACATTACAATGAAGAAGATAATGTTGAATTGCAGACAAAACTGATTCCAATTGAAGATCTCAATGGTGGGTCAAGCTCATCTTCTTCAGAAGACGATGAACCATTCTATAAGAGAGACAAAGATGCAATATTAAAATCTCTTGCTTCTCCGGCTACAAGGATCATTGCTGAAGATAGACTAATGGCCGAATAGGTGACCGTTCAAATGATGATGCTAATCATTTTGTGAAAACCAGATCAGAGGAGCACCTTTATTATGCTAACAAGACTCTGCACCATCACACTTGTCCCCATTCCACTGCATCTGACTTGCAAGTGGAGTTTCGAAAAGTAAGTTCTCCTCTAATGCTCGATGAAAACTTATCATCTCAGGATGAAGAAATTTCAATATATGATGTGGACTTGGATAAGGAGATTATCTCGAGTAGTGAAGACTTGTGCGCAGCATCATCTCACCTCTCTGGAATAGATGAAAATGAATCAAGATCGAGAGAAGTACATGAGATCAGCGTGAAAGATATCGTCGAAGTTGGATTTTCAAGAATTAAAAAGTCTTGAGGATGAGACTTTGTCAAGAACACAGGAAGAGAAAGTCACTGGACAAAATCCTATTGGTGCGCATTCATTTTCGCCTCATAAGACCGACTTTTCTAACAGCCGTCAGTCCAGCACGAAGAATCTTGGAGAATTTCAGAGGTGTTTAGTTTCTGCACAGGTATTATCACATGAAATTTTGTAGTTTCTGGCACACGAGAGCGCGAAATCAGCATGAAACATAGTGAATAAACCTTCATGTGTGCTGGTTACAAAAAGTTCCGAACACACTAGATCAAAGCAAGGCAATAGATATGAAGTTGTAATTTATTCTAGGATGTGTTTTTCTCATTTTGCTCTTTTAAACTGTTAGAGTAGTGAGTTATTTGTGTATTCTGCAAATTTTTTGAGGTGCCGGAAGCTAATTTTTTGTGTTTTTCTCATTTTGTTCTTTTAAACTGTTGAGTAGTGAGTTATTTGTGTAATTTATTCTAGGATGTATTTTTCTCATTTACTTTTGCTTCTCTTTTGATGATGAATAGGAACCTTCTGATACCAGTGAGAAGTTGAAGAGTGAATTAAACGCCATTTGTGATGTAAATGGTTCAGAAATGCTGCAGGATATTAGAGGGAACCAGATAGAACAGTTTTTAACAATTGATTCAGAATCTACTGAACATAATGGAAGTCATTCTGAGAAACAGGATAAGACTCATCACATGTTAGAGTTAAAGGGTTTGGAATCTGATAACAGAATATCTTCTAAAGATTCTGATAGTAGATTGAAAAAGGTGCTTTAACATGAAGAAATGGTGGCTAGTTTAACACCTTTTGAGGATCATATCAGTCTCGAATTACTTCATCGAAGCAAAGATGAACCATGTTCTTCCGAAGATGGAACTTCTGGGACATCAAGCATCTGTATCGCCAACAAATGTGGCTGTTGAACAAATTCCTGCTGCCCCAAGTCCATGCTCATCCCCCCAATCTGTACTACAACAAAACTTTTCCATGGATAACCTATCAGAATTTCAGCAAAATATCCAAATGGAGGTTGGGCAGTTTGACACGGCAGTAGAAAACAACATGCTAGATGAACTTAGAACTGGAGTTTCCAGTGAAAATTTGTCCCAAAGTTCATTGCCTTTGGAGGATTCAACAACGCATCCACAAAATGGTGCCTATATCGAACAGGTTTGCCAGCCAAAACTCCTAGGGAAAACATAAAACCATTTGTTACACATATCAAGATTTGAGAAGATTGATTCTTATTGTTTCAGAATTATATAGAAATATTTGATGGCATTACTTTTTTTGTGACTATCTCGTGTTCCTATATAAGAATTGACGTGCCTATTTCTCATTTACACTGTACAAATTTGTTAATGTCTAACAATCCAAGAATCTATTTACACAAACTGTACATAGTAGTTATTGTCTTCATTCTATTTTTTGCCTCTCCTGTTATGAGCAGGAATCTTCCCATTATCTAGAGAAGTCAACCGAAGAAGTTGACACACATAGTGATGTTGATGATCCAACTAATTATGAGGATCAGATGGAAAACTCTGCATTATTTGAAGATACTGGACATGAGGGTCAATTGAATTATCCGATGGATCATGAAGAATGTACAACTTCAGAAAGATTTGAAGACATAGGCAAGCTTTAGAAATTTGCTGAGGACAGAACTCCTACTACTTCGTAAATATTAGTGGAAGAGTGACAACTTGGCGACCCATAAGAAGTCTGAAGAAGATGGAGAAGCTATACGCCATGCAAATGCAAACGGTTCAACAATAGGCAATGAAATTAAATTACAAATTAGTGCTATCAATATTGGAGAAAGCCATGATGAATCTATCATATATATTAAGTGTTCCAAAAGAGAAGAATGATTTGGAGAATTCTATCACTTGCATTACGATAGAGGTAAGCTATTCTTGAGCAACAGTCTTTTATTCGGAAATGACAGAGAAAAACTCGTACCAACCTGCAGTAAGAATGTACTTGGTCACTAGGACACACACACGATGATTGATGAACTTGTATTTTTATTACTTGACAAAATTTAGGACTCGCATTGTCAACATTTGGAGATATTGTGCCGAAACCAACAAATTCTTCAGCGAGAAGCATTGAGGAATCCGCAAGTTTTTTGCACAGTGAACAAAATAGTACTAACAAGATATATGAACGGGATCCAGAGGGTAAGTCTGGTGAAGTTGAAGAAGCTCAGAAAGATAAAACTAAGATCAGATTCTGTTAGCGATTGCCACCAAGTTTAGCTTAGATGGAAAGCCTGTTGCAGCCAAGTTTAGCTTAGATGACCCAGTATACAGTACTGATTAGTATTAAGGAGTTAGTTTCACAAGTTAGCTGCTAGAAATCATAGTTTCTTCTGTATTTAGTGAGTAGCCAGATTAAAACCTTGACCAGTAAGTGGTTGCAATAGCGAGTAAGTTTAAAGAGAGTTGATAAAATTGGATGATCACCCGTCAACTCATCTAGTCTCAAGAAGCTAACTGCAACTGTTGTGGTTTTATGTGCTTCCAATCAGCTGCATGGATTCTCTGCATATTTATTAAAATCAATTTTATTTTCTTCTAAGTTTCAATACCATTAATCGAATAGATTTCTTCATTCCCTATCGACTTAATTTGTAGCATAGAGATAATATGCTTTCTTTCGTCTTGTCACATTTATACATTCAGTAGCAGAAACCCACTAGAGATTATTCACTTGTCTCTATGGGCCATAATGGTCATCAAGTCTCTGTCCGTAAAACGGGTTGAAATCTTGCAGCCTATGCAAGCTCAGTTGAAGATAAAAAGACGGGGCATATTCTTTAGTACGTCGTCATGCTTCTCGTTATCATGTGTGATGCCGATATTCTTCGGGTTCTTGGTCAGTCTCATAACTGTTGTCTCTTTCTTGCTACTTTATGATCTCTTCATGAATATAAAGCACTTTTTGCATAGTCTACATACGTATACATTAACTTAGTCTTCGTTTGATTCTTTAGAATGATTTTCGGAATAAATCTCAGAATATTGTCCACAGAAAACCAATTGGACAACCGAAAGTGAGAGATCCTAGTTTTGTGTACGTGGTTAAGATGATGATAAAAATCAGAATAAAGTGGCCTAGGGTGCTTTCGGGTGCAACATGCACATATGGTGTTCCTTTTTCTATAAAGAAATTGCCTAATTTTGTCATTTCCAAGTGAAAAGCTACCAATGTTCATATTGCCTCCCATGAATTCTTTGCTCGGAGTGCACATTAGAATATTCGATACTTAGTACTAGATAATATATCCAATTTATCGTAACAAATAGATACCATGGCATGCTTGATAGCTATTATTGTACAGTATGGGACATTACAAATAAAATTTTAGCTAAAATGTATCAACGAGCATAGATTTCTATTGAATTTCTTTTTTATCAAGAAATTTGATAAGTAAATGAAAATTGAATGGAAACACAAAATCTACCACAAAAAAGTGGAAAAGAAAAGAGAGGATATGTAAAGAATACGGCGAATGATCTTTTATAGTGGAATGTACATTAGACTTCGATCCAAAAGCTTGCAAAGTCTAGACTTCGTGATTCCCTTTTTATCATTCGGTTTCTGTTCTATTAATTAATAGATCAACACGAAGAAAGAGAACAGTGGGAAGAATTATATGAGTATTTCATTAACACGTTCGATTTAAACAAGGCATTTGCAACTTCAATTTACTGGTAACCTTGCTTCGAGCTCGAATGCAGGGGGATTTGGCATTGCATTCACGGTAGTGCCAGTCCGTGCTCGATAAACAAAATATTCACAAAAGATCGAAAAGCACAAGCAATCTATGCTATTAAATCCAAACTAGGAATTTCAAACTAACAAAGTGTAATCAAGGGCTAATGCAATATCAAGCATGAGGAAAATAATGCCCTGATTGAATCTGAAACACGCTGTTTTGAGATCCCAATAATGATTCATGCATACCACCTCTTTGCAAATGTTGAGCCTGCATTTTATGTCCATAAGAATTCATGCCATAGGGAGGAGAAAACATATTTCCTAGGCCCCCTCCTGTTTGAAATCCATACATGACTGCATCATTGGATGATTGATTCCAGTGGAAAGGAAGTTCATGGATTGCTGCAGAATTCGACTGCTGTGGAAGAACAGTAGACTGCTCAGGCGAAGGTGGTTTTTTGTTCTCCGATGACTGGTTTTGATTCTCAATGAGATTAACCGTTGTTATATCGTGAATGCTTGCTCTTCTCTTATCTTTTCCTCCGGAGAGTTGCCTAATGAAGTACTTCTGAGCATGGCTAGCAACTTGTGTTGGTGTTCTTGTAATCACGAAATTGCGCGAGATATTTCTCCAATCCCCTTTTCCGTATTTTTTAAGCCCCATCAGAAACAACCTAAGTAACAAATCATCCCAAATTAATGCCAAACACAATAGGAATTTCAATCAATCAGTAAGAAACTAATTAATAAATCTCAAATTAGACTTCAAGTACATACATTCCAAGAATGAAATTCATTAGAATAAGTCAATTATATCCAACTTGCAGTTGATAATTATGTAAAATGCTCAGTGTAAACTAATCTACAATTCCAATATTTAAGTATTCCAGCAATATCCATTCAATTTATATGCAAGAAAATGGAGTTCATTAAAGTATCAGAGATAGAAAACACACTTGTGCTCCTCTTCTGTCCATGGAACACCCTTTTTCCTTTCTTGTTCATTAGGCCTAGTTGAAGAGGATCTCTTCCCCCCCGCAACATAAGCATGGTCGAATCCATCAAATCCACGGCCGCCACCCCATTCGAGTGTAAAAGGCAACGACGTGCTATATCCAGGAATCGGAATTAGCCCTGCCTCTATACTACTAACATCATCTTCCAACACCTTGTACTGCCTCATAACATCCCCCACAGTCTTCCCTGGAACCATTTCCGCGACTTTTTGCCATCTATCGGGCGTTTCCTTATCGTGTAGTGCAAGAGCATTCTCAAAGGCCTTGTTTTCAGCAGGAGTCCATTTTGTGCTTCTGCTCTCCTCAAGCAACCAAGATGAATTAGAAAAATAAGAACTTGGTGATAAAATCTCCATACCCCACCTCTTGAAATTCCAGTAAGAAGAATATATGTCGAAATATCAGAAGATCTTGAATAAGTTTTGGATATATTGAAACAGAGGTGAAAAGTGTAGAGTAAGAAGAGAAGTGGGAAAGGGAATGCAGAGAGGTGGAAGCTTCACAATGGCTATATCAGTGTGTTTGTGGAGGAATCAGAATAGCTTTTCCTCTACAGCCACCTCTCGCTTGAGGAATCTTTAAAAGATCACACCTTTTTCAAAATCAACCAAAATCTCACAAATTTTGATAACTAAAAAAAGGTAATAAATTAATAAAAAGTAAAAACTATTTCACTCCATAGAATTCCACCAAAACCATCATTAAGATCTGTACCCACAAAACCAAATGGCAAAGACAACTAAAAGTGTAAAAACCCGAAAACAATTCCAAGAAAATGATATAAGATCTTCAATCAGAAATGGGAGTTAGTGGAAATTTATCTTCCTCAGATTAGATTTTTTGATATCCCACTAAGGAAAAAGCAAAAAGGTGCAAGAAACAGAGACAGTTAATAAAGACGCTGGGGTGGGGAGAACTGTCACAACCTGAAAAGCTGAAAGATGGAAACTCGAGTGAGAAAAACAGTTGAGAGGAGCCTGGGATTTTTCGAAGAGAAAAAAATTGAAAAAGAGTCTTCTGCTTTCCTCCTTTTTCCTTCTATTGAAACAACAAAGAAAAGAGAAGAAAGCAAGAAAAAGAAAAGCAAGCTGAATCTGAATTTTTGGCCTAAAAAACTCGAGAGAGAGAGGGAGGGAGGGAGGGAAAGGGGGGGTGGCTGAAGACGGTGGTGAAATGTTATTGGATGGGATAGTGTTTGTGGATACTGCAACTTATAAAAAAGTTTTCGTATTATAATAATAATTGACACTCCTGTCTTGTTTTTTTATTTGAAATATATTAATCAGACACGACCATATTTTCTTAATTATTTTATTTTAATTAATTAATGAAGAATGGGCTGGCCCTCCATCATTATTCATGGAACCTCACTCCTCCACCTCTCATTCTCTCAACAACACTCCTTAATTAGTATGGATTTTAAATTCTTTCTTCAAACTTCAATATTCGAAGTCTACCGATCTTCGAATTCGTGTACTCATTTGGATTTTAGTCGGTTTAAACTCATATTTGGTATAAATTAAAATTTATTAAAATTTAAAGTAAAAATCAATAATTAATTTTAATCATATATTTCACGAGATCCGTAACTTTTCAACAACACATTTATCAAAGTTAACTAAAATTTTGATGTTAATCTACACCAAACGGGGCTAAATTGCTTGTCTGAATTTAATGACTTCTAATATCATACTTTTATCCTCTTGTTTGACCTCCATTTTTTAAATTCATTTTTTCTTAATTTTTTTAATTGCATAAACTTTCATTTAGCCCATGTTTGACACACATTCTTTTAAAATACATTTTTTCAAAACTCGTTTTCAATCACACATTTTTCAATAAAATAATATTTTTCATCACATCAATAAATTTTCCTTACTTTTTTATCCACATATTTCTCATCATATCACTATTTAAATACATTTTTTTCTCGATAATATCTATTAAACACACCAATTAATCAACTTTTACTTATGATGTGAAATTTTATTTTTTATTTTTTTGACTGAAAAGCATCTAATGCTGATCCTTGAAGTCAAGGTTGTAATGGGCACATATTGCTGTCACCAGGTGAATGACCAGCCAATCATGTGTTAGTGATATAATCAAGTCAACGAGCTTTTGATTAAGGTTAAGATTGACTAATCTCTTTTTCAAAAGTTGGTTTTAGCCGACAATTATGTTCTCTGAGTAAATCATAATGTGGTCAACAAATAATTTAATATGGTGTAAAACTCAAATATTGGTGAAATTTGGAAGGACTAAATTGTGAAAAAGAAATTTATAGTAGTCCATTTTATATTTTTATATATCATATACGATAGAAGGCTACTAAGAGTGTAGCTTTTAAGTGGGACGCTCCTTGGCCCCCCATTAGAAAATGTATCATTTTAGTGCTCTTAATAAAAAAAAAATGTGCGATCCTATAATTCTTACAATGACACAATTTCAAAAGTCATGAGAGTAATTCTACATTGAGGAGCGAGTCTCAAACATCTTAGACATAATCACTAGATACTAACTTGTTTTATTAAACGAGTATTATTGGGAGGGACAATGTTTATGAACTTCAAGAATGTTCGAAGCCCTAACTAGTGTACGAAGACGCTGCTAAAGACTAATCTTGAAAGTGATCTTGTGACATTATGGGGTATTATGCTTGGGCACAGGGATGCATGTTGTCAAAAGTTTTATGCAACATAATAATCCAAGTAGAGATGTTGTCACTTGTGATATTATGCAAAACTCGTACCTCTATCAAAGCATGGTATTCCTTTAATATGTTTTAGAACTCGTTCCATGTATGATGTGTAGAACACTTTGTCTTGCACACTTTTTTCAGGAACAATTCAATTTAACAATATGTTTGTTTTTCATTTTCTCTCCGTTTTTAGAAAAAATACTACCGTTGCAGGGCCCCACTTTGTCGGAATCGTTGACTTTCATCTCACTTTATTCTTAAAGTTGATGCTTCAACGATCACAAAATTCATTTTATACAGCTAAAAAATGGGCAGCAAACAGAGGTTAAATATTTTCTTACACCATCTCTCGTGCGATCAACAAAGTTGATATTATTGTCCATCGACCGCACATTCGACGACCAATCATCACTTTGGTTTTGACACATCCCTCACTAGTAAATGTGACATACATGTTTTAAACACTTTCAAGAAATATAATTCACGTTAACGGTGCAGATCAAATGTCAAGATGAGATACAGGACGGGCCACAACGCCGTTTTCGATTGTCATTAATTACTCAGAAAAGGGATTCACACTGGGTACTGCTCCAACAAAGAGGGACCCAATCAAGAAATAAATATTAAGACGAAAACCGTGAACCCTGTTGCACTGGATAAATACTCTGTTTAACTTTTTTGTGTAGCCAACTACCGCCTTCCTTTTCACATTGATTGGTTATTGGAATGGGGTCGGAGGATTATTCCACCCTTCCTCGCATTATCAGCGCGTGCAAATCAAACGCCCTTATATAGCTAACATTAATAAAATATAAATCAATATTTTTTATTTGAAAAAGAATTGAAAACTAGTAGAAAGATTTGTAATGCTTGATTCGTAAGCTTATTCTAATTTCAAGAGTTCGGATCAATACGAGAAGTTAATCAAGTACTATGAGTTTATTTAGCCTCTATTTGGTGTCCATTATTTTAATTTATTTTTAACCATACATTCAAATAATAAAATATTTTACACGTAGATCTAAATTTTTTTTCAACTTTTCAACTACACATTCTTCTAAAAATACAATTAAAAACTCATATTATTTTCAAAAAATAATGGGCATCAAACAAGAGCTCAAGAACCATTACATAAAAATGGAGACGGGTCTTGGGCTCGTTTCCTAGTGTCAACCTTGTGATGTGTTTGTCGCCCTCCTGAGTATATACATTTACTAAGTCCATGTTTGGTAGGATTAAATCAAAATTAATAATTAATTTTAATCACATATTTTATGCGATTCACAACTTTTTCACTACACATATCATCAAGCATGTGTTTGACAGCCATTAAAACAAAATTATTTTTTTCATATTCATTTTTAACCACATATTCTCACAACAAAATGTTCTGTACGTAAATTCAAAATTTTTCATATTCTTAAACCACAAATTCTCCAAAAAATTACAATTTTAAAACTCATTTTTTTCAATAAAACTCATTAAAATGGTTGTCAAGTATGGACCAAGTTTTATCAAAATTTACAAAAATATTTCTTTTTAGCTCCACAAAACAGGGGCTAAAAATCTAAATTCCAACAAAATCGAACAGGGCTTCAATCTCTATCTTCACTTTTAAGGTGTATTTGATTTAGATTTGAATAGACACTAAAAATTGACAAAAGAAACCATATATTGCATTGGATCCCACTCGTGAGTTGTCCCTCGTGCCTTAACCACCTATATGATCAAAAATTAGAAAGCAGATAGCACAGGAGTCATAGGAAGAGTGAAATTTTAACGCCATTTGCAGTCTAATGGTGAGCCATGACAACCAAATGGGCACCTACTGAGGTGACCAACTGCTCCACTTCCACCCTTTGGAAATCGACACGTCTAGCCCTTTCTCGACCCCTCACTCCACTCTCTCCTCACTTCTATAGGAATATAAAATGGATTATATTGGTTCAATCTGCCTCGTTAATTATTACTTTAAGAGTAATATCATCTAGGGTTGTTGATGTGAGCACTAAAGTGACACTCAAGTGTCACGGGATGATTAATCATTTTACGAGGAGGGATATAACTCTATTTAAGATAATCTACTGATTATATATATACACACACACATATATATCATACTATATTAAAAAGGACAGTTTTGGATTACTGTAGGTGCAACAATAACCAATGAGATGTTGCTGTTCATTTTCCTAGTTTTCACACTTCCCGTCCTCCAATTTTATACCACATCATTTTTCCCCAATCTACTATAAAAACGATGTCGGACTTTGAATAATTAGGTATTTATTCCTGCATTATTCTTTATTCTCGTCCATATATTTAGAATCATTACAATATAATCAAAAGAAAATGACTATTCATCGGTGAAATCGAAGATTATCAAATAGGACAATATTTCCAACTATTACTTAATTCATGAGCAGGTAAAAGGTAACGCGATGAATTGAAAAATCTTAATTGCTAGCACACTTATAGTTTAAAAAAAAAAATCTCCACGCAACTCGGACATGATATATTTGTGGTGTGTGGACAATTTTTTTTTTTTTTTTTTTAATTCTCGTTGGTTTTGGATACAAGTCTTTCTTTTTTTTTTTTTTTCTTTTTTTTTCAAATTGACTCATCTTTTTCTTTGCTAAAAAAATACTTTTATATTTTTGAAATTACTGATTTATTTCTTATTTTTTTGACCAAAAAATGAAGAATTCATTATTCTACTTAATTAAATTTAGACGATAACATTTGATTACATTTTACATAAACTAAATACAATTTCACTTATTAATAATTTGTTATGTACTGTTTGTATTTATATTAAAATAGGTTGAAATTTAAATTAGATTTGTTTATAAATTAATTATATTTCTTCAACACATACATGAAAATCAGAATTCTTTTCGGGGGGGGCCCGCGACCTGATGGGCAGATCGATCCTCGTTTCGAAGCGACAAATCATTTGCATAACAACAATAAACAAATAAATAAATTATGAAAAAATATATTATCACTAAACTAATGATTTTCTGTTAAATTTGAAGTTTGCTCAACAAGATGGTATTCCTATGGTCCCGGTAAAACTTTAGCAATAAAACTTGACAAAGTTTTATTCCAAAGTTAGTGATTATGCATGCATTTGAATTATTTTTTCCTCAATTTTTTTATCTTTAAGATTGTGTCAACATATGAGTATGATGGAAAGACTTGTACATAACCATTGGAATATTGAAGTCTGAATCTAAGATTTGTATTACATAGATTTATTTTTCAGACATGCATATTTAACAATAAAAAAATATTATTTGTATTGCCATTGTTTTGAAAAACTTTAACATAACTTACTCTTGTATTCCTTAATGTTACACTTTATCAATGATCTTCCTGACACTAAGTCATTAACATTTTGTAATACAAAATCTCATCAAGATATGAATACTGCGGTTAATAAAGTTTATTCATCGTAATAAATTTATTTACATACTTAATATATTTAATTTACATTTATTTATTCTTTTAGAATCTTGACGTGGAGTTAAAATTGTTGAGACGATTTATCAAAGACGGCTACACCCTTGTTTCAAAAGAATATGCAATTCTAGATTTCGACTTTGAAAACGAGTGTACTCGTCAAATGATATTGCAAAGAAGCATAAAAGAATGAAGTACAAGTACACATTCACTTGTGCAAATAATGGGTGAGTATATAAACTATTTAATGTTTATTATAATATTTCACTTTCTACTTACTTTAATTTTACATTTATGATACTAATTAAATCAAACGTTAAACTTTTTTTTTTTCAGTCCAAACTATGCAATTTTTTGCTCAAATATATAGAATGCTTCATTTTTGGATATCCAATAGAATCAATTTCT
>CAIGRB010054228.1:0-14806 GCA_903798255.1 Fraxinus quadrangulata | reverse complement strand
TATTTTGTAATTCTTCTAAAATTATTTTATTTTTTCTATTCATTTTTAATTTTTTTGAGTTTCGTTACTAGGCTCTGATACCAGTTTTTTGAAAAAAAAAGCGGAAAATAATAAGAAAATAACTAAATTATACAACTAAGGGTATAATAGATAATACATTATACAAAATGACAAAATAGTGTAAATCAAAGAGTAAGTTATAGTGGCAAAGTAGCATTTTCCTTTGAAAAAATCAACGTTATTTTTAAGATCCAGAAAAAGTTGCTTTTGAATAATTTGCTAAATGTACTTTGTTGGATAAAATAAATTTTGGAGAAAATTGACCTAAGAATCCATTAAAGTTTTTACTTTTTGTAAAAGAATTTTTAAAGAAACTATTTAGCTAACTTTTTCTAAGAGATTTTTTAGCCAAAAAAAAGGTACTTCAAAAAATTATCCAAAATGTTGAAAAACAACTTTTAACTTTAAATAATTCCTATCAAACGAACATTGAGATAGCATTCTCAACATACTCTTTTACAAGAAACAGAAGCAAAAATAAATATTCTGTCCAACTATCCCGTGGAGACGGTGGAGATATCTAAACAATAATCTGATACTAAGGTATTAATTGTAAGTACAAAGTGGGGTTGTGGTGAGTTGAAGGGTGGCTAAAGGGTGACATTAACTCCTGAACAAAGCTTGGGCCATCAAGGACAGTGCCAGGCGATCTTGGAAGGGAAGGCATATTTGTTTTTTTAGTCCTATTGTGGATACGGGTGGAAATTTAAATAAATGTAGGAAAAGTGACAACCGTTACAATAGAAAACAATTCACGTGACCGTGTCCACTACAGAAAATGCGTCCCACCAAGAAAAGGACCACCTTTTGGTGAACATTTTATCCATCTCTATATTTAGGAGTGTCATTTGTCACACACTCAAGTTGTTGAAAGACAATACACATTAGCCAAAAATTGTTCTAAACTACACATTATTGACTCGGTGAATACGTTTAGATAGTCAAAGTCTCACATGGGCAGATAACAAATCAGTGTTAAGGATATTCTCACAAACAAACAATACATGTTTTCAATCCACGTCAATAATAAATTCAAAATTTACAAATTGGTACCATTTGTGGAAAAGGAAAGTTAATTTGTGAAATAGCATTCACAAGAGCGAGGATATTGAAGAAAATACGTCGAATAATACTGACGTAATATGATTGGCCAAAATAAAAAGATGCAATCTAAACAAAATTGAATTTACTAGAAACCTGAAGTTTTTGAACAAGCAGCCCAAGCATCTTACGATACTAGACTTGTGCGGAAAAAAAGAGAAAAATAAAGTCACCAGATATAATGCGTGACTTTTAAAATAATGATTTTTGCACATACTTATATAAATTTATAAATTCTCATGTGATGGATGCAATCATAAATTGATATCTGGCAATGCAAGAATTTGATGCGTGTTGAATAAATTTGGTTTTGACCAACTTACGTAGAATGCTTGATAATATTTATTATAAAATCCCCGATGAATTTAACACTCTTGAAACACATGGTTCAAATTTTTGGGACACTTGTTGGAGGAAAGTACAAAGATAATTTACAAAAGTTGAAAATAGAGTGAAACTATATGCCCATTTCCTACATAAATAAAAGAGTCATTTTGTTATTACTGTTCATAAGCCGAGTCGAGTTGAGCCAAATGACTTTATGGCTCTGCTCGGCAAAGCCCTTTTTTTTTTTTTTTGTCCCTTTTTTTTTGTCTGAGCCATATGGCTTTATGGCTCAGCTTGGCCAAATGGTTTGACAACTCGATTCGGCTAAGTCGTTTTTTTTAATGTTTGATTCAGTATTTTAAATTACAAATATTCGTTTTAAGCGATTTAAAATTTGTTGAATGTTGAAGTGCGGTCATGATAAATATATAATTGATAAATTTTAAATATCAAAATAATTTTACATTAATTATGAAACGTAAAGTCGTGATTGTTTATATTTCTTTTCAATCCCAAACTTATTCCAATGTCCTTTTTTCTAACTTTATTTCTCTACAATTTTTCGTTTGATTCGATATTTCACGATATGAATATTCATTTGGATCGATTTCAAATTTTTTTAAAAAAACTTAAAATGTGATAATAATAAATATATTTTCGTTTAAGTTTAAATATAAAAGTTATCTTAAATTATTAAATGTAATCATAATCGTTAATGATAAATATATGATTGATAAATTTTAAATATCAAAATAATTTTACGTTAATTGTGAAATGTAAAGTCGTGATTGTTTATGTTTCTTTTCAATCACAACCTTATTCCAATGTCAAAGTCTAGAAAATAAACTTTGAATCAAATCACTTAATATTATTTTTGTCACTTATCATCTCATTTCAAGTGTTTTAAGTTTAATGTAATTAATATTTAAGACAAATAATTTTTTTAATTTACGCTATCATATAGCCAATTATACAATGGCACGTGCGTCTTATTAGTGTTTATATAAATATCAATATTTAAATTTGTCATCACTATTGTATAAGTTGATGATTTAAATATTGTTGGAACTCTTGAAGAGTTTTCAAATTATGTAAAAAGGAATTCATGATAAAAGATCTTTAAAAAAAAATTTGTTTCGACTTGCACATCAAGCATTTAGCCAATTGAATTCTTATTTATTGGTCAACTTATATAAGAATAATCTTGAAAAGATATCAAATGAGAAAATGACACATTCATCTGATACTCGATGGTTTTTATTCACTTAAAGTGAAAAGAAGATAATCTTTGTTCTCGAGACGATAATAAATTGATTATGAAATATCATGTCTTAGTATTAATGTACATTAGTTTTGATGATGCAAGGTATAATTTGATCTACATGAGACTCACCAACCAATTTATCTACTCACATAGGGCTATCATGGCTTTATGTTCATAAACATTATCTACTACAACACTTGAGAAATTGATAAACAAGATATCACACAATATTATCACGAGGGGGTAAATATGTGATGTACTTTTTTTTCTCATACTTATACTTTTCAATCCATGATCAAATGGCAAAAATAAAAATAAACAATTAAAAGGGTACATATTTAGCACTCATATTCTGACATATAAATAGATACTAAGGAGGAGAACAACAAGAACTCTAATTTACGAGATTGTAATGGACAAGATTTTTTAAAGATTATTTTTTAGTACCATAGAGTGCGGTCCAATTCTCCTTATGAAACTTGTCATCGTTACAACATGTGCAGAAGTAACGAGTCGGACGGCCTATAACTTCATTATTATAAACCTCTAGATCCAGGGACATGTATCCACTGCAACTGAAGCTCTATTTCACCACACTCAACATTTCTGAGTCTGAGAAACATTTGCTGGATTACTTCACCATTTTCCCACTTAATACAACTCTCTTCTGATAGACAATTTTCCCGGTTCGGTTTTACTTTACAAATTATGGTTCCACTTGGAATATGGTGCAGTGGCATCTTTAGAGCTTCTACAAATGCTTTAATGTCAAATTCAGCATTTCCCATTTTGTCATCTAAACTGAATTTGTCTTTATCATAAACTTGCTGCAATCACATTGAGTAACAGATATGTTACCATAAGAGTAACAAGACTACTATTGAATTATCAATACAAATCATAGTTATCAGGGTCGGCTTGATCATTGACTCGGTCAAAGTGCCTGGTTAAAGGATCATTGGTTCAACCGTTGGGTTGTTGGGTCAATCGGGGTCATTGTCAAGATGAATCTTTTTTAAATAAAAAATAATAAAAAAGACTTAACATTCACAAGCATTAGTATGATATCATATATAATTTTGGTGTTATAAATTCGGACCAGACAGGATTAGTCAGGACTCAGGTCAATCCAAAAACCTACGAGTCCGCTCCGATTATCATGGTATTCATGGGCCAATTCGGAAGATCATTCATGGTTCAGATGCGAATTTGGTCCATGTATACCAGCCGATTGGACTTGAAACCGATTCGCCGATTTTCTGACCAAACTAGTAGGACTGGGTTTTATGACACTGATACAAATACCTAAAACTTGTATTTTTTTCAGTAATAATCCTTAATTATTTTATACATAGATCATTTTAATGATCCTTAATTAATCTACAAGACTGCAACAACCCTAATCCCAAACGTGCTTACATTAATTATACTTACCAAATTGATTGGAAGATTAGGGTCATCAATAGATAGGGTAAGTTGCTCATTCCATTCAGGGTTGACACTCCTTTTCACCACACGAGTCTTTAATTTCTGTTCCAACAAAAATAATTCAAATTGCATAAGATTAACCATAAACTGAAGTGAGCATAGACAAGTTATCTTGAAATAAAGTACGTACCTGTTTGCCCATCCTAAGAATCACGTAAGGATCGCTGCTTATAGTGTCTCTTATAGCAAGGTCGATACCTCTTATGACGTTGACTCTTAGCAAACCGAACAAATTTTCCATCTCAACAGGTTAAAAAGAAAAACAGCAAGCACTTCAACGGGCAAACAAACGAAAATCAAGAAAAGTTGGAGTTGAGTGTGTCTTCATGTGAGAGAGACAAAGAGAAAGAGATTGAGGATAATTCGAGTTGTGGCTATGGCTTCTCTGTTGTAGGACCAAACTGAGGTGTTATTTTATTGTAATAAAAATAATTTGGCAGTTATCAATTGCCGGGTTTGTACGTTGTATAAGTCAATTCTAGAATGGTATCAGACTTTTACGTAGACCTCGCTAGCTAGTGATTATGAAGAAGATTTGTGACTCGTAAATTTTGTGAGCACAACAGAGATTTGAATAAAGAGTCATCAATAACGAGTAAGGAATAATTCTAAGCAATTCTAATTTGTCTCATCTTTACTAGTTTAATGGTCGTAGAGTCTTTGTTGAGAACTTCTCCTTTTTTTTTTTCGTCCTTTTTTTTTTTTTTTGTCTCGAGAGAAGCATACATTATTAAATTGAAATTATATTTTGTATTTCCCCATCTTCCTGTTTTTAAATTTAGTTTACTTTTTTATTAAAGTATAATTTTTAAATCTAACGTATTGGTGGGTTCGTCTCTTTCAAAAGTCATTTATCATTTTTGTTAACTGTCTTATTCTCATTTATCATTTTTGTTAACTGTCTTATTCTCATCTCTTTCAATATTAAAAATATTGTCAATGCTTTGTTTGGATAAGCTTACAAGGAAATGAATTTACTTTTGTTTAAATTCTGAAATTTAAATATTTGAATATATACGTTGTGAGTAAAAGAAATTACTTATTTTGATAGTAAAAGATTATTATCAACGTTAAGTTGTGGTGGCAATCGAGCCACATGGATATGAAGTTATGGTGATCAAAACACATAAAAGAGAGTTTTCTCTTGTTTTTAAAGTTGTGAAGTAATCAAGATGAGTACTATTGTCAATTACACGTATATTGAAGATAGTAGTTCGAAAAAGTCAAATTTCAAAGTCTGGTTTGAAGAGCTTTAAATTTGGTTCTGTCTCTTATAATTAAATGAAGAACGATGGCAACTACTGATAAAAGGTTGCGACGATGACTATTCATATATACACGTAATTGAGAAATTTTGGACACAAGGTGGAATTGTTGGAGTTGATCCAAATTTACTATGAATATAAAAAATAGAATTCTTGTTTAGAAAAATTAATAAAAAGTATCATATCATTAAAAAGTCTTGTCCTTGTGTGTTAATATATTCATGTTACAAGTTGACATAAAATAAGTGTCATATTCTTGCTTTTACGTAACTTGTTTGTAACTCATATTGAATTGGGCGATGAGTGGGCACTAGGCATAGCGTCTACACAATTCCTTTGTTGGGATTTAAATTAGGTTTTTAGTAAATTGTGATAGAAGTTTTTGAAATGTGTGGTTGAAAAGTTGTGGGACCCATAAAAGATGTGATTAATATTTATTGTTTGACTTTGACTTGAATTAAAATCAAATTTTAATCCGAAACAAACTGGAGGTAAATTTATCGAAGTTGAACACTAAAATGCCTTTCTTCTTGAATTTTGAATCTACAGTTGCTGATGATTGACACCTATTCTTTCGAAACCACTTATTTTTGGAATTTTCTTAATCAAAAGATTATTTTACAGTGAAAGATTCTTATTGGTTTACCAAACTTTGTTCACATGGTCTTGACCAGTAAAATTCCATTTTTACAGACTAAGAACCAAATCAACTTAAATTAATCAAGTCTACAATTCCTATTTAGATGGTTACGAGTCCAATTATTTTAGTTCTTATTCCAGGGATATATGTCAAAAATTATTTCCAGTGTCATGACGTCCCTTCTACTCGACGTCATTCATAGCTTCGTTGAAGAAACCAGCACTGCCATTCAAAGAATTGTCTGGAAGCTGCTGAAATTTGAACATAATAGCTGCCGACATAAGAGAATAAATCTAGTGTGTATTCATGCCTAGAAGATGCTAGAAGAGTCCAATTACTATCACCACCGCCATNTGCCCCGTTTATACAATCATTTTAATTAAGTGGTGTGTGTTCATAAATTGTACAAGTGATTTTATATCAATAAAATTATTTTTGTTTTGGGGATTTTAAACTTAACAATTTGGTATCAGAGTGAGATTATCGGAAAAGGATTTTTGAGCTTCTGGTGTTCGTGCACAAAAGGAGATTGTGAAATTTTTATAAAATTTGCTTGATTACGAGGAGGTAAATCAAGTCACGATGGATGACCTACAAGTGATGGGCGGAACGAGGAAGCTCAATAATCAAAATTATACCACATGGCAAACTTGCATGAAGTCATATTTCCAAGGGCAAGACCTGTAGGAAGTTGTTGGCTTAAATGACATGACACTGCCAAAGGAAATAGTGGCTCTGAAGAAATGAAAAATTAAAACGGGTAAGGTTATGCTCATTATAAAGACAACAATCGATGAAGAATTACTAGAGCACATAAGGGATAAGGACACATTGAAGGAAGCAAGGGACACTTTGGCCACACTACTCTCAAAGAAAAATCACTCGAGGTTGCAATTTCTTAAAAACGAGCTGCTTTCAATCACTCGAAGAGAATTAATGGTAAGTCATTATTTTAATAAAGTTAATCTTTTTGTTGCGAAATTTCAGAATAAATTCTTTGAGTAAGATTTAGAAAGCTAAGAATGGGAAGAATAATCATACATGGTTTGAAATCTGAATTTAGAAGTTTTATTGTTGCAATACAAAGTTGGCTAGAGCAACCATCACTGGTCAATCTCGAAAATTTGCTGATTGATCGAGGAGCGTTAACCAGACAAATGTTAGGAATCTCAATGAAGAAAAAAGATGAAAAAGCATTATTTAGATATAGAAGAAGAGGCCAATTTCGTCAATAAAATAATAAAGAATTAAAAGAAGGTAAATATAGAGAGTCGATTGAAAAAAGCTTTCAGACAAAGGAAGCTCAACAAACTCACGGCAAAAGAGACTAGTTGTTTAAGAAATATCAACAAACTAATGGTTCTTGCTTTGTGTGTGGAAAATGAGGTTATTATGTTAGAGATTGTTGGTTTAAAAAGGACCCAACAGAAGGGAATATAACAACCTCTAACAAGGAAGAAAAACATAATAGTGAAGAAGAATGAGATGCTATAATATACACAACACTGATTGAGCGGGCTCGAGAAAATAAAATCAATTCAAGTATAAAAGATGAATTAGCGTTGGTAGTGGTCCTACCCAAACAATTGGACTACAAAGATGATTAAATCAATGACTTAGGAGAAAATGATTAGATTGATGACTTAGGAGATGACATCGTGGTTTATAAAGAGTCTTCTTGGCTCCACAGATGGAGGAACTACCAGACTCGAAAGAAATATTTGAAGAAGCATATTTTTTTGCAGACAGCACTGAGGGTGGAGTTGCAAGATTTAAAGGTATCAGAAGATAAATTGCAAGAGGTGATTACAAAAGCAAAACAACGAAGCCTCGAGGAATCTAGAGATCTACACGTGTCAAGTAATAAAGAAGAGCTTATTGGAGAAACACGGTGCTATTCACAAAATGATGCGGATTAGGATATACTAGAGAAGGACCGACAAAGTCAACAAGAGATTGATGTACGTACAAGTTTACAATTTGAAATAAGTAAGTCGAGTAGAGATAAGAAATCAAAAATCAAGGATACTAACCTAGAAATAGATGAAGAGAAAAGTATGAAAGAGCCCGACATATTTAAAGTAGAAGATGCGTTGAATAAAGGATCGAACACTTCAAAATTTGTCGAGACAAAGTTGGATGTAACAAAAAGGAAATAATCAAAATAAAAAGTCGGTGTTGAAGGGGAGAATTGAAGAAACCAGCACTACCATTCAAAGAATTATCCGGAAACTGTTGGAATTTGAACACAATAGCTGCCAACATAAGAGAATAAATCAAGAGTGCATCCATGCCTAGAAGATGCTAGAAGAATCCAATTACTATCACGATCGCCATTTATGGATGTATCTAGAATTAGGATTGTAACTTCACCACCCTAATAGAAATGTGTAGGAGGAAGTCACCGACGTTACTCTATAAATATATTCTTGCACAATGTAATGTGTGTGAAAAAGTGTAGTGAGAAAGAGAGGAGCGGAAGAAAAAATTGAGAGTTAGTGGTGTGTGTGAGAGAATTGAGTGCTCCCTTGAGTGAGTATTATTTTAATTAATTGGTGTGTGTTCTTAAATTTTATGAGTGATTTTGTATCAGTAAAATCATTTTACTTTGGGTTTTATACTCAACATTTGCCTGTCCACTCGTAAGAATGAACAACTATGTAATCCATAATAACTTGGTCGGTTCGCTCGTAAGGATGAACGAGGGCATAATTCATAATAGTTTGCGTGCTCAATGAAAATCACCCCTTCTTAAAGGTGAGAAAGGATTGATGATTTGATTCCAAAGGTAGTGATGGTGCTCAAATGTGGATAGGACGACACTTCTTCCAATTGAATTACAATCCTAGAGAAATAAAGTATCTAACAGACAATTTGTGTCTTTTTTATTTACGTATTTCGTCAGGTCAACAATTTAATAAGGGAGTAGGGTGCACATACTTAAGAAAAGAATGTATTTTGATAGTGATGTAATTTTAAAATATATGGTTAAAAATGAAGAAAAATATTTGGATTTGCGTTACTTTATTGAAGATTGTGTGGTTGAAAATGAGTATTGAAAGAATACATTTTTTTTTTTTAAGAATGTGGATCAAACAGGGCATGTACATTTCTTTCTCATTTTTTTTTTTTTTGAAATTTTTTAAATGAGTTATTGAGGAGGAAAGACCTAGTCGTTTATTACTATCAAAAAAGAGAAATAAAAGGTAATTAAGAAGGAAATATATAATTGAACTAAGTTTTAACTAATGAAAAATAAGAAGCCCAGTTTGGTAGAAATATTTTAAAACTCAGTCTTCTACAAACCCATTTTATTTATATTTTTTCAATAAAATAATTTGACACGTGGATCCATAAATTTTTCTTAATTTTTAATCACAAATTATTTAAAAAAATATCTTTTATCAATAAAAATTCTATATCAAACGTGCTCGAAAAATGCAATTGAATGAAGCTCGATAAGCATGCAAATTAAAAGCTTTTTTTATTTTGTTTCAAATAAGGTGCCATAATAACATGCTATATGTCTGTATTCTCTGTAAGCTGAAAAAAGTATGTTTTTTATTCATCTCAGCTCCTATATATATTGAAAGAATAATTTTTGGTGTACATAATTTTTTATACATAGGGATATCGACATCCTCACATTCCAATTTTTAGTACATAGGGATGTCCACACCCTCACCTATATACCAAAAATTATGTATATGTAGCATGTCTCATATTGAAATTAGGTTTAGCATGTAAGGGCGTGGATACATCTATACACAAAAAATTATGTACATGTAGCATGTCCCATATTGAAATCAGCTAAACCTAATTTTCTTTTAAGTTCTAACAGTGTACCCCCTCTCTCTCTCTCTCTCTCTCAAACTGCAGGGTAAAATTGGAAGAAAAAAGATTGAGATTCGAATTAAAGCAGAAAAACTATAAAAAGATGGAATGCATTGTAAAAATCAGAGATGACATAGATTTTGGTTAGCACACACTGATAGGGACAGTTGATAACGATAGAAGACTCTAATCCAGGAAGACGAGACGATTTAGTGGATCGAGGAAGGAGGACTTGAAGTATGCTAGAGTAAGGCTAACCATTTACCGAAGTTTCAATAAATTAAAAAAGGCTCGGCGTCACTTTGTACACGAGATTGTAATAATCCAATTGAACTTTTGTGTTCTATATCGATTCCACCTATATGAAAATGTTCCCTTCTTGTCTCCTAAGATAATCAGTTCTTTGATGTTGTTTCTCTGTTTTTCCTTCCTTAATAAATTCAGATCGTGGTATTGCAATTACAAAAATTATAATGTATTCGACTAATAAGGTGATCATACAATTATTTGTAAATTAAAACTTGTGCATTTGTATTTTTCGTATCAATTTTTAATATTGTTAAAACGTCAAAATATGAAACATCGCATCACATCAATAGAATAGAATAGAATAGAAGGAAAACGAGTGAACTTGGGATAAGATCATAAAGCCAAGACTGTGGAATTAATTTTGAACAAATGACTCTTTGTATCAAATATTTAGTAAAATTAATTTAGAGCTATCATATCATCTCAAATGGTAATATAAAATTGAGTATAAATTAGTATTTCCAAAATCACTTTTAGATCCCCGTGAATTTAAATCCAAATTCTATTCTAATGAAAAAAATTTAAATCCACATTTTGCCTCTGTGGATGTAGAAAAAAGATGTAAATTTATCTTCTTCTTTTTTAAAAAACATTTTTCTACTAAGAAATGTAATTTACATTTTCTTTGTATTTCTTTATTTGAAAGATTTTCGATCACTTTAAAGATCTAAATCATAATTTAAATATATTTTGCATCAGCACAGAAAATGCTCTTACGATAACAAAATTAATTTTGAAAACCTACCGACGACCCAAGTCAATAAGTGGGTCAAGTCAACGTTCTCGTAGGACTTGCTCCGCCACACATACAAGATATGTAAGCATCAGTGGCAGTTGCCCACTGAATAAGTTGCTATATGTGGACCATTTTAATTCTTTTTGGCGTAGCTGTTATTTGTCCTGATTATCCTCATAGATATTTTTCAAAAAAAAAAAAAAAAAACTATTTATTCTAAACTTATTTTTTACTTATGGGTAAACTTGTTAATTATAACAAAGTTTTTAAGCTTTGCTAAACATAGCTGGTTCAATAAAATTTCAAAAGAAGTGAATAAAGTTCCGAAACGCTTAAGTGTATAGACATGTAGCTCCTTACTAAACATTAGATATTTAATGGATTTTTTTAAAAGTTAATGAAATGTATAAGATCGGAAGATTTTTTTAGTTGACTAGAATCCATTACTTGAACGAAGCTAGATCTTGTGAAATCATATTGAATATTTGACGTTATAGTTTCATGAAATATTTGACTAAAATTAATTATTAAATTAAACTTAAATTTTATCAACTTTTTTAATTAAATCAAATCGAGATGAAAGAATATGTGTTACTCTTCTTTATAAGGTGAGCCTTTTAAGATGAAAATTCAATCAAAGTTCAAAAGCCTAAACAAACAATTCGATTTATGTAAAACGCAAATAAGAGTTTGATTTCATTACTTATTCATTTCAAATGAGAAAATTCCTCACATGTAAATATGAAAACATCAATAAACATATAAAAGGTTTTGAGACCAAATTGTTGAGAATTTACTTAACATGTATAACGAAAAATAAAATAATTTTAATTCCTATCAGAGATCTGCTTTGTGTTTAGATAGAAATTGTGATAAAAAATTATATATTTTGTAGATTTTGCAAACTCTTTTACTGATTTTGGAACAAAAACAATTACAATTTACAATCCACATGTATCCAATTGTCCACCATTCAATGAAAATCCACACAAGAAAGAAGAATGGGAAAATCATGATTTCTCTATTCTTGTGCTAGTATGAATATTAATTGTATTATATTCTTTCTGAAATTCTAATAGCTTATTAATATAAGTTCAAGTGAGTTTGACTCGTCTATTAAATTTAATTCGGTCAAATATTTAATTAATTAAATTTTATTCATGAATTAATTAATTCAATTAATTAAATTGTGCCTATTAACAAACAACCAAATTAATTAATTGTCTAACACTTATTAATTAATTAATTGATTGATTAATCACATTTTTTAGTTATCCTTTTATGTGTGACTCATTAAATTCTCAATCACGATATCTAATATCGTGAATGTCATTTTGATTTAATCAAAATTGATAAATTAAAATACCCAATTTTAATTTATCAGTAATTTACATTCGTCGTCCCAAATGATATCTAGCAATGTGTCAAGGCATTATATGTGACGAGAAATATCACATGGTATGATAAAATCAAACTCGTTCGTTTACCACAAAACTATAATTATTTCGTCAATATGATCCGATCGATTATGAAATATGGATATGTGTCAATCTCAATTATCAATCATATTTTGCATCCCACTATTAAGTCAATATAAGTTGAAAACTTTTTGTTGACTTATGAATCCACATTGGCCAAAGATTTCGTTATCAAGTTAATAAATGAAATGTAAGTCATAGTCTCTTACAATTTAAGAGTAACGAATCATTCATTGATCATTTATAACCGTAGTATGATTTTTGACATATCTGAACGATGTCGTATTAGTTACCATTGACAGAGCAACATGTAACATCACCAAAATATGATCGTCATCATATAAGGCACTTTGATGACCTCAAGTCAAAGGATAAATTCCGCTACCGAACGGTAGAGATTAAACGACACTCAAATAGTTATCTATGTGAAGTCTCCCTAGCGGGTCTCCAATATTTTGTTCTATAACAAAATATCCACGTGTTTATTTTAAGTGTCACCATACTTTAACTTGTGAGATTAGCAACTTACTTCACAAGTAAGAAATGCCGTACGGGATAGCCTATCCATAAAAACAACGATGATTTAAGATTCAATTATATTGTGATTTATATCCCACAATCACAACTCTTCATGATTAACAAACTATTAGACTTAAATCTATAGATTCTATTAATATAATTTATTAGAATAGTAATTCAAATAAATAATAGATCCTGCTAAAATGAAATGCATCAATTATATATTTAAAGTGTTCATGTCCAAAGTTGATTGGATAAAAGACATAACACTTACACATACTCAATACGAATAATGGGCAATTTATTCTCAATTGTACAACTTGCAAAGATTAACACATTTAACGATTCAATAGATGTCGAATGAAGTTTCAAATGTGAGTGTTAAATGAACTGAGTCAACGGTCATGTGAACCTGCTTACACCCATCTTTGAAGTGAGTTGAGCACAAGTCTACTCACCTCTTGGAAGTTAAGCTCGATTCGTTCTATAAGCTCGCCCCTTAGCGGCGAAGAGCCAAGCCAACTCGTGGATCAGTAATTTTTTTTCTTTCTTTTTACTAAAAATTGCCAAAAATACGAGAGTTTTTTGGTTGCAAATCGAGCTAGCGAACAACTATGCCCACTTCATGCCCCCACTCTCAAACTACTTATCTATTTCAATGGATAACATATCTAAAAATAAAAATGTTACAATGAGTATCTTTACTCATCCTATGAAGGCTCTTTTACCAAATTAGTTGCAAAGAATTCGATTTGTGCATCAACCACAAATATCTTCAAGACCAAACTATAATTTCATTCTGTCTTCGAATTTTTTACATTAATCCAATGTTCTTTCGTTATGTTCTAAGAATTCATACAGCGATTGTACTCCTAATTTAAAATGGATAATGCTATACGTACATAATACAGTGCCCATAACAGTGTCCACCACCTCACATAGAGAGAGACTCGCTTCAAATAAAATAAAATATATCCGAAGTGGGTCCCCCTCTGTGAGGGAGGTGAACACCGTTATAAACATCGTATTATGTACAAGTAGCATATTCCATTTAATATATATATACTCGAAGTTCAATAAGGTATTGTCATTGGAAGGGAGAAAAATCGAAGAAAAACTGAGCAATTTTGCCATACATTTTATCTTATAGAATAGGGTCAGTGACAAATAAGGACGTCAGCTACCTACCTATACTAGTGGGCACTTACAAGTTACTCATGAATTGGAGTGGAAAAATTGATATATATGCCATCGATAGTCATAACAAGTCATGGGTTATATAATTATTTCTGTCATCGGATTCAATTGCTAATTGTTCCTATAAAAACTAAAATTGATTAACCATTTTAAAGAAATTAAAGTTACATCTCCTTTTCATTTCCGTTTCCGTAGAAGAAGTCTTATGCGTATCTACACTTTCTGAAACCTCGAAAAATGGACAAATTCAATTGTTTAAGCATATTCAAGATTCGTCACTACAAAACTAGGAAAACATGTATATATTGATGATTCAATATTTTTTTCCCAACAAAGTTTAGTACACATACTGCACTTGTATTAATAATATTTACGTTTTAATATGTTAAAAAAATATTCACATGTAATATTTGACTAGAAAGAACACTTATAGGGATTGGCAAAATGGCCTACCCTCGATTAGTAGGGGAATGCTCCTGCACTGACTCTTATTTTTATTTTATTTTATTCTGTTAAATAATTTGAATCGTGTATAAAAAATTATTAAATAAATAAATGAATAATTAATTGAAGAAAATGGGATATCAT
>CAIGRB010054217.1:20132-33793 GCA_903798255.1 Fraxinus quadrangulata | reverse complement strand
AAAAAAGTAATCTATAATTTAGAATAAACAAAAAGAGAAAGCAAACATATTTTTATTTATATCCACCTCTTTCATGCATTCTTCTAGCTGTCGGTTTTTATTCTTTATGCGGCAAGTTTGTGGACGTAAATATACTTGTTACTTGTCTCGCAACACGTGTCTTCTTTTGACATTGAAAATGACTTAACACGTTATATCAGAATTAAAAAAAATTTAATTCTCGATGTCACATATACGTAGAAAGTGCGCATATAGATTTGTGTGTACTATGGCTAGCTAGAGCACTACATTAGTCTTTCTACGAGTAAAAAATATCACACTTAAAAATTGTTTGGTATGAGTTTTGAGAAATTAAAATGAATTTTTGAAATTCAAAAACTGTTTCGGACCTGTTAGTTAATTTTATAAAAGATTCGATCTCTTCTAAAATCTCTTTAAAAAAATAAAGTTCTTTTAGAAATCGGTTTTTAAAATTAATTAGAGCCTGTTTGGTGCAGCTAAAAATTGGATTAAAATTGAAAATATGATCGTTATTGGGTCTCACTCGTCTAATAAAAGTCAATAATAAAGGCTAATTTTTCAATTTTAATCCAATTTTAATATTTACCGAACACGCCCTTAAGGTAACTTTCTCGAAAAATTCTTCCGCAATAAACAAGAACAAAAACAGAAGTCCAAAGACGGGTCCACTATATTGGAGCAAAAAAAGAAGGATGAAATAATAAAATCATACTACCCCTTTATTAAAATAATATTTGAACAATAAATCCAAAATTATGGGGCTTGTCAATTGAACAATTGGAATACAGGAAAACCATTTTGACAATAGCCCCTAGTATTGCCCACTTGCCTACAAAATTCCTCTACCCAATTTTCCCCTCCTCTAGAAACCCAAACCCAGTGGCCAATGTGCATATTTAGGAAGTTGCTACTGCTTACCTCACTCACATGTATTCTTGACCATTATTCTTCCACGAATTTAACGTTAAAATTCAATGTTTTTGTATGCCCATAATCCACTTTGGAACAATGTGCACATCTCCTTCCCCATTCTCAATATTCACAGAGTCTTGATGCAAAGAACTCCCTATCCTCAATCCCCAACCGCTACAATTACTACATTATCCATATTTTTAAAAAAAAAAAAAAGTCTCTATTTATCTTCTCATGTAATAAATACGATAAAATTTTATAATAGTCGTCATGTCTAATGTCTTTGTGAAATTTTAAAGTTTAAATAATGTTTAAAAAAATAAAATTTCCATAGCCTTTTAAATAAAGTTTAAATAACGTTAAAAAAATAAACTTTCAAAAATGATTTTCTCAGCGTTTGACCTACCAAGATTTGTGAATTTTAATGAAAATCATAACGTTAAAATTGCACTCGATTGAAAATTGGAAACAAAATCATCTAAGAAATTTCAACTTTAAAGTCTTGTTTGGTTTAGCTAAAAATCATTTTTTTTTTTTTTTTGTAGATTTTGATAAGTTGAAGAAATTTGAGGTTGAAAAGTTGATGAAAGTTGTGAGTCTCATAAAATGTTTACTTAAAATTAAATTTTTTTTTATTTTGACTTAATTTTTATGATTTTTTTAATTGAACCAAACATGGACTAAGTCAAGTAAAGCTGCGTATTATTTTGTATCTATATTGACGATTTTCATCACGTAGAATCATATACACATATTTAAATAGGTTAGGACTCAAAACCTCCTTATTGAAGGTTAGGGACCCAAACCCAAGCTATAATAAAGTTGGGGATCCCAGCTTTGATTTACCTAATTTTTTAAAGGGGGTTCTATACTAATAATCTGTCTCAATTTTTTTTTTAACCGTATATTCTTTTAATAAAATAATTTTATATTTTTAAGAAAAAAAACTCAACTTTTTAATCATATATTTTTTTAAAAATTACTAATGAAAAATCTATTTTTTCGAAAAAGGAAGCTCAAATGTACACTTAAAAAATTAGAATGGTGACACGTTGACATGATCACATGGGCAAGTCCACGTCACGTATAAACATTGGCGTCCCCGGGTACAGAGCATGTGCATCCGTGCTTTCCGGATTAGGTTTTTTTTTCTTTGAAGGATTTGCTAAATTATTTGAGGATTGATAATCACAAAAGGTGGGGGTCCAGCTCCAGTCATATCGTTCAAGGAGTACCAAGTGAATATCACGTGGGTCAATCCCTTAAATGGACCGAAAGTTGCCATGTCAGCAATGAGTAGGAGAATCTGATTTGTTTTCACAATTTGGACCCATCAAGTATCTAAAAAACGTCACGTGTAACGATGCGTTGTGATTAAGTTATGGAATAGACGTGTAAAAAAATATTTTCTTATTTTAATATTATTTTAATCTTTAATCAATCAACATCATTTAATAATTAAAAATAATACATATCAAGTATCTAAAACAAATTTATAGAAATTTTATAATTTTTTTTCAAAATTTTCCAAATGTAAATCAACCTTTAAGTTTTAACCGAAAAGAATTATAAAAAAGGTTTAAAAAAAATTTAAAAAAAAAAAGATAATTTAAATTCATAAATTTGCAATGAAGATTTTCCACTTTTGCTTATATTTCTTATAGAAGAATTTAGTAAACAAAATTTCGTAATTAGTGTTTGAAAACTAAAAGTTTGTATGGTACAAATTAAAATCAGATTTTAATCAAAGTTAAACTCAAACAATCAATATTAATCACATTTTTTTATGGATCACACATCTTTTCAACCATACATTTCAAAAAATTTCTATCAAAATCAACTAAAAATCTAATTTTAATTCCCCCCCTCTCTCAATATTTCCTTTTGATTTTTTTTAAGTCGTGCAAATGAGACCTTAGCCCCTAAACTACAAAGCTTTTTGAGATTATGGACCCGTTTGACATCATTTTTGTTCTTGCTTTTACATTCTGTAGAAGAGATTTTTGAGGAAGTTATTTTGATTTATATTTTAAAATTAAAGTTTAAAAGAATTCTTAATTCGAGAGTGTTTTTAAAGAAAATCATATTAAACCAGCTTTATTTAAAAGCTCGTTTAATTAAAAGAAATTTTTTTATAAAATTAACTAAACGGGTCCAAAAATAACTTTTAAATATCAAGTCTTGCCCAACAAACCTTACAAGTTGGTGGATACCATAGAATTTTATGGTTAAAAATGGATGAAAATTGTGAATCTAATAAACTGCACGATAAAAATAAAGTTTCATCGACATATAATTTCAACGTGGACTTCATATTTGTCAAAGCTTCTGATTGGTCTCGCGAGCCACATGTCATCAAGGGTATGGGTTCACACTTCACAACCGTGGAATAAAAAATAAATTGAAGCATTAGGAGGGTGGTTATAACAAGTGGCTACAATTTGTGGTTAATATACGGCCTTACATTACTTGTATAAAAGACTTCACAAGAAGTGCCTATCACACATATGCGCCAACCCAAATCCCATCACAAAAATCGAATTGAAGAGAGAAAATAAAGGTTTTAGAGAAGCAATGTCGAAAAAGGGTTGTGAATTGTGCAGCAATCCAGCGAGAATGTTTTGTGAGTCGGATCAAGCTAGCCTTTGTTGGGATTGTGATGAGAAGGTGCACGGTGCAAATTTTCTGGTTGCTAAGCATACTAGGAGCCTTCTTTGCCACGTCTGTCAATCTCCGACGCCGTGGAAAGCCGCCGGTGCGAAGCTGGGGCCGACTGTTTCCATTTGCCACACTTGTGCAGAAAACCAAGTGACGACTCAGAGAGATGAAGACGACGATTCTCAAGAAAGTGAAAGTGATGATGGGGAGTACTATAGTGACAGTGATGATTATGTGGAGGGAGAGGAAGAAGAAGAGGAGGACGGTGAGAATCAGGTAGTGCCATGGTCAAATTCTAGTTATACACCACCGTCTCCGCCTCAGCATCCGCCTGTAGCGAGCTCTTCCAGTAGCGAAGCTGACAATGTTTCTTTTACCTCATTGAAAAGAATGCGAGACAACCCATTTGAGTCCGAGGTACCTTCTTTCTTTTTCTCTTTTGTGCTTGTGAAAACGTAGAAACTTGGAAACAAAAATGTTGACCTTTTTGATGTGTTTATAGGATGAAGATGCGTGCTGTTCCTTGGAGTCCAAATTCACTGCATCAAATTTATCATCTGGCCACTGTTTTCAAGAATCTGAGATTATGGGTTCGTCCACAACGAGACTGTTTAGACCATTGAAGTTGCAGAGGGCGGGAGAAGAGGCTCCGATCAAGTCCAGGACGGCGGCGATCGTCGCTTCACTCAGAAGATTCCAGCAAGAAATTGTGTCTGGGGAAGAAGATGCATCTGCAATTATTCTAGGCCTTAGCAAACTCACCAGAGATTCTTAAACCCTGTGTCAAGATTGTTCAGACTGCTTCCAATGCTAATTCAAACCGACAAATTACACTGTTAATTGGGCTAATTTGTTAATTTCTGTTCGATGAACACCCGCTATTGTTGCTACACCTTTGGAATCATTTCTCCCAATTTTCCCTTTCCCAATACTTGACAATCCAATAAATTTGTTTGTTCTTGTATTGATTGTACAATTCCTATTCTTCTTTATGCCACTTCAACCTTCTTGTTTGCCATTTTAGTTAAGTTATCGCTTACTATGCTATGCTTTTACCATATCAAGAAAAGTCCAGTTTTTGTTTTAAACTATGAAGTACTATCCAATCCAACAGGGCAGTAATTCTGTGATATTAAAAAGCCGAGAATCTGTTGTGATCTATACAACAAAAAAGAAAGAGAGTTGCATTTTTTGGTTTGCTTTAAAGGTGATGAGTTGTTTTCAGGCTGCTGCTAGATGCAATGAACGTCTAGAACAAGTTGAGAAAAGTCAGGATATAGATGCTGACAGCCCAACAATAGGAGCCTTGCCCACCCTAATCCCATAATTGTTCTCCATTCAATTCAAAACAATCTTCTATATAAATGTGCTTAATGCTACCATTTTGGAATTCAATTTTGCTTCTTGTTTCTCATTGAGCGGAATGATGTTCTTCGCCCAGCCCTGCCCCGTCCCCACCCAACAAGGCTTTGTCATAAGCGAACGACTCCGTCCATAGATTCCTTTGTTGATGACTCTCTGCATAAAGCATAAGTACTCAATTTTACAATTTGAATAAGTTCAAGATAAGCTACTCGAGATGAGATAGGATAACATGGGACCCGGGACATTCAATGGGTAAAAAAGCTCAGCATTTTTGCAGTGTAAACTTGTGGTTCCTATCCTCTGCAGCCTTCTCAAAATTGAAGTTTTGAGTAAAGTTCTAGAGTTAAAGAGGTCATACGGCTTCAATAATCAATGGATTAAAGATATTAGCTCCACCAAATGCTAACCACAAGTTTAATCAATAATTCAAAGTTTGATAGAACCGTCACTAGAAATTACAATTAGCAGAGAATATTATCCAATCCAAGAAAGCGATATACAACATACATTGAATTGTAAGTACAAGCCAACTTAGGATCAAAAGGGACCTCAGCAGCTGACTTCTCTTTAAGACATGGACCACAGATCAACTTAAATCCTAGCAATTGTCCCTACTCAAATAATCGTGTCTACTTTCAAATGCCTTTATATATTTGAAATAAAGAATTGATTATCCGTTCTCAAAAGCTGAGGGTAGATATATGTCAAATTGTGCCCAGTCGCCTAGGCAGTTTGACACGTTATGGGCACTATCATGAACTATAATGAACCAAACCCTTACAGATGAGTTGGGTGAGGCTCGGATCAGCTCAGCGCATGACCCAACTGAAGAAGCTTTGAATTGAAAATCAAATCATTAGAGCAGTTGGGTAGCCCAATGGCTCCTTGCCTGGCCGAAATTCGAAAGGTCCGATGCCAGGCAAGTCTTCCTGCCAGGCCTAGAGAAGAGCCAAAGGCTAGGCTCTCAGCTGCTACATAGAGCAGTTTGGCTCTCATTGGTTAACAAAAAACAGCAAAACTGGAATTCTATCCCAAGACAAACCTTCAAAACAGATTTCTGCAGAAGATAATGGATGGAAATTGAAGAAAATAGCACAAGTTTTATAAAGGGCTTGCAACAATTTATACATTGCGGCATTATAAAACTGGTAATACTAATTGAGAATAAAAATACACATCACAGATGCCAATGACACATAAAGAACAGATGACGCAGCAAAGAGAGAGCAACTGTATACACGCAATATTACTCCATACATCAAAGTAAATCTGAGTGATTCTCGTCAACTGAAATATAGCCCGAAGATTATGATTCCTGCATACTGCAACTGAACGGTAGAAAAATCATCAGAAATTTGGCAAAAATAGTTACAAACTCAAAGATAACATATAAATAATCAAAAGAAAGGTTTTGTGCATGCTATATTCCAATTCTAATGATGTTCACAATTGGAAATGGATAAGAGTTATTCAAGAATGTCCAAAAATCAGGAATAAAACCACTAATATCCATAAAGATAGAAAATAGATAGAATTATTCAAGAATGTCTCAAAATCAGGAATCAAACCACTGATACCCATAAAGATGGAAAATAGATAGAGTTATTAAAGAAGGGAAATGTCATTTGTACACTCCAAAGTGTACATCATGTTTGTTACTTGCCTTGTTGTTAAAAATGATTTGAGGGAAAACCGTTTATTTTTTAAAACTGTCAAACTTGGTATACGCCAAGCATGATTAATTAAAGAATGTCTCAAAATCAGGGATAAAACCACTGATACGCATAAGGATGAAATATAAACAGCAAATTTCAACAGGAACCCTAAACCAAATTAGATTACATACCTGCTGCCTTGAGAGGATGTCCTGAACTCAAGTTTGAATTAGAAATCTGTCACGAACAAGCAACTTCAATAAAATGCTGAAATTGCAGGTGTATGCTAGTTGAAAATGGGAAAAAAGAATAAATATGGCAGGTATATAATATGAGAATAAAATAAGTCCAAATTTGAAGTTTAAGTATATTAATCCTTTATTTGCAAATATTAAAATGATCTTGAGAAAATTTACAATTATTCACCTTCCAAATTCACAATCTTCAGTAAATTTGCTCAAATGTCATTGTATGGTCTCGGAATAAGTTCTGTTTAACCAAAACGTCAATGAGAATAAACAAGAAACTTTTCAATAAAATAACTCTTTCTACCACATAAAATCAAATTAAAAAAAAAAAAAGCAGCAAAACCTAAACTGCTTTTTGCAAGACTATGATTACAATTTTGGGAACATCAATACAGATGAGCAACCCACTCCATCATCTTCATTCACCATCACCATCAAATTCAACACCTTCAATCACCATTATATGAACCAACCATGGCAAGCCAAAATCAATGAAATCTTAAATTTATCTCTCATCTTGCCAAGAAGATACTAGTCGTAGATAAAGTAAGAAATCAAGTTACACCAATCTTGAAAACGTGGAGGCAGGCAGATCGCATGCCCACCCCCAACCCAACAAAAGATCTTAGGAGATCTCCCTTTTATACAATTATCCTTCAGTTAAAATAATGAAACATACACCTATATACATGTATGCACATCCCCCTACCCCACCAACACACAACACACACAAAAAGGCACATTCTATATTAAGACTGCATTTGCAAATGTAACTGCTAGATGCATTCATCACAACTGGATGCATGCTACTCCTTCTAAGGTCTCAATTACAGGAATAAACAGTTTCACTGTTTTCAATTTAAATCATCAAGTAACCTGAGTTATCTTAAATTCTTAACAGTTGCCAGTATTTTCATTCTACAAATTACAGGCAAAGTTATTTATATGGTAGCTTACTTCATAGTTTTCTTTCTGTCGTTTTCATCTAACTAATTGAATTCAGCGTGTTAGATCCTAATTTATATTACATGGACCCTACTATTGACGCTTATTACCAATGTCACACTTTGACAGGAGTACGGCACGTAGGATCCTTTTCTTAAGTATAATGTGAACAGGAAAACTGCTTCCAATAAGAGGACTGAGTTCTAAAGCTATTGCTAAACCACTTTTCAGCAATAGTGCTCCATCAGCAATGCTTACAAACAAGAAAACACAAACGGAGACGTAAATATATTTCAACATCCTATCATCTCTAGACCCATTTTGGGAGCCTAGTCTTATTTTTCTTTTTGTTGGAATACTTGAGGACCTATTTAAAATATTAAAGCCCAGCCTACTATGTCAAATGTTCTTAAATTGTGCCTTATAATAACTTTGTACAACTATCCAGGCTAAATGGACAACCATTTATAGGAAAACTGGTGCTCAGCCCTAAAACTTAATCCATTAAATCATCCGATATCATCAGATTATTACTCCACAAAAAGATCTAGTTGGCCAAGAAATTAAATTCTAGAATCATACAGTTTGCTGGTACAATTTCCCTCTCCTTTTTCAATCTTTCCTTCTTTGGATATTCTAATCATCCGATATCATCAGATTATTACTCCACAAAAAGATCTAGTTGGCCAAGAAATTAAATTCTAGAATCATACAGTTTGCTGGTACAATTTCCCTCTCCTTTTTCAATCTTTCCTTCTTTGGATATTCTAATCATCCGATATCATCAGATTATTACTCCACAAAAAGATCTAGTTGGCCAAGAAATTAAATTCTAGAATCATACAGTTTGCTGGTATAATTTCCCTCTCTCCTTTTTCAATCTTTCCTTCTTTGGATATTCTAATCATCCGATATCATCAGATTATTACTCCACAAAAAGATCTAGTTGGCCAAGAAATTAAATTCTAGAATCATACAGTTTGCTGGTATAATTTCCCTCTCTCCTTTTTCAATCTTTCCTTCTTTGGATATTCTACTTTGTTGTATGGGCTTTTGAAATTCGATCACAATATGCAGCCATATCCAACCCCGATCCCATCCTTTTGTGCCAACACAAATCAAATCTTCTAAAAGAATAGTCAATTCTTCATTTAATTATCATTAAATTATACTTGCAAGATCCAATTTAGGAAGCCAAACTTGAGTGCAGATCTCTAAACAGAACTTAAACATTTACTATTCATCCAGACCGAGCCCAGCAAGTTTCTTATTCGTCCAATCATGATTCTATAGCTCTACTAATCACGATCATAATCCTCTTGTAAAAATTCAAATTTCCATTCCCCCACATTCACAACAACCGAAACAACAATAAATTTTTATTCAAAAACAGGTGATGCAAATATAAATTAATTGAAAACCAAGTAAAAAATCCGACCTTTGCGATTATGGGTAGCATCATCCTCGTTCTCCGCTGCAGAAGCCACAGACACAACAGGCTCGTCCCCTCCTTCACTATCCTTCTCTTCAGGATACCTCACGACGACGACAGGACAAACACAATGCCTCACGCAGTAATCGCTGACGCTCCCCAGCCTCTCATTGTTCCCCTTCTTCGTCGCGCCAAATCCCCGACTCCCCATAATAACTGCGCATAATCCAAGCCTCTCCACTTCCAAGCAAAGCCTCTCCTTCATGTCATGGTCTTTCACAATGTGAATTTTGAACGGGATTTGAGCCTCCACAAGGGGCTGGGCCAGATCAGAGGCCTTAGTGGTCGTAAAAGTATCAAAATCGTCCTCAAGCTTCTGCTGAGACTCCTCATTCTCAGTGTCGACAATTGACAAATCAACGGAACCCCAATCAGCGCCGTAAAGGACAGAAGTAGGCCTCACATGGACCAACACGACAGCATCTCCGGGACGGAGGTAGTGGTGGACGGCCCACTTGACAGCGAAGGCAGACTCGTCACTGAGGTCGACAGCGATGCCAATCTTGCGCTGGGCGTTGGCGGTGGGTGTCTCGGTGGACAAGGGAGTAGTGGGGGGAGGGAAGCGAGGTGACGAGGAACGGACCTTGACGGCGGCAAGTTGTGGCAGGTCGGAATCCGGCGGTGGTTTCTGCATTATCTAAGACAGGGTATTGTCATGCGTTTACCTAAGGGGGAGCGGAGCCTTCATTTTAATGCTTATACGATTTCTTAGAAGTTTCTAGAGTGAACAAAATCACATTATTTTTTAAGAAATTTTATTTTATCTATTTTTTATTTATTCAAAATTATTCTCATTACTATTTATCACCGTTACACCGACCTAAATGAAAATTATATGACATTAAAAGATAAATTTATTATCTCATTTTTTATAAGGGTGACATGGATAACAATATCGGATCCTTTCATATCCACATGAGTCTTACTCCTACACACTTGGACAAACCAAAAAATTGTAAGCGGAATTTTTTTTATGGTGGGTGAGGCGAGATAGTCAAGTTGTCAATGTAAAAGTCAATTGAGTGTGGCATGTGTTAAAACGTAAGCCACTAAGCATAAAAAGGTCGGATTCGAAGTGTATAACGTGAATATATTGAGAACAAACGTATACCTTTGTCAGTTTAAAGTTGCATTACCTTTAAATGTCACAATGTGTGAGCTTTTATAATGGAAGAGGTAAAATAACAATCGTTGAATGCAATAACGTGGCCTCATCTTGATGGAATCCATCAATTCTAGGTTGTCTGGTGTTCAATGCTTCTAACAAACGGCCACTCTAAAGTCTAAGCTGGTCTCTAAAAATATAGATGGATAGTTTGATATTTTAGGTGTTTACCACAGAGTTGCCACATTAATTAGTCGTAGGAAGATTTGTGCAAAAGATATCCTTCGAAGAAATAATGTGAAAAGATGCTTTCTATTACTGTGGAGGCTAACTGCTTTGTACTTCTTCTTTACAGTGTGCGAGGCACTTCACCTGGGCCATGGAGGCCGGCCTCCTTATGGTACTTCGACTGAAGTGGTGCTCACATCGACTACATGTATGTTGCCTCACCTCGATCAAGTAATAGAGATGTGAAGTATGAGTTTGATTGATTTGCTAGCTTGTCGTCATGTGGAGGTGATTTGGAGCTTCCTCAGAAGAAGCTTAATAGATTTATTTAATTATAAAATCATATGACTCATTTAATTAAACTTACAAACTGTAACTATCTTAACTGGTGATCTAGTATCACCGGTACTAGATAGGATGATTATTTCTCTTGTATTCGAAGATAATAAAAACAATTGACAAAAATACACGTATATCCTAGTTCTATATTTATTTTCTTGTTGTCAAAATATTTTTCAATTCTCTTTTATTTTAATTATTCATAATAAATTTTATAACACAATATATTGTTATATCCAGAAACTTTACAATCTATCTAGATGCAACGTTTGTCGCAAAAAGGGGTCCATCACGTATCCATGTGATATGGAATGAACAATTTATACCTCGGTGGTCAAGATCTATTGAAAAAAAAACATGTCATGATCATCGAGATTTGCTTGAACAAAAGAATCTGCACTATTTAACACATAATTAGAAATATAATTAAAAGCATCGGATGCCCTCGGACATGAATATGACTCATCTCAGTGCAAATTTTAATAAATTATTCTTGATGCTAAGTGCATCAAGCCTCTGCGTGCAAATTGAGTATTCCTGAAAAATGACTAAAATGTGCTTATTAATGTCCTATATGTGTTAGTGACTGCAGAATTTATACTATACATCGATTTTTTTTTATTTTTTTTTTTGGTGATTCTTTTAGAAATAGTGTGGAATTTTTTAAAACGAATGAAACTAAAATTGTTTTCACTTGATAGACAACACTTTCGTAGGTAAAACTTTGATGTGGTTTATATTCTAACACAAAATCGAAAATGTCATGTGAGTGAAACATTGTCATTATTACTAAAAGGAAAATGCGGGCGCCGGGTGTCCACCTATGGGTACAATTAGCACAACCCGCTACTAAAAAAAGAACACTTTTATAATACAACTATTGTCAATGTAAAACAACTACCATAGATTTGCTATTAAATTATGGTTAATAAATATAATTGAAAATATCAGATGACTCAAATCTTGTCATTATTACTCAAATACAATGAATTTTTTTTTAGTTAAATAATGGTCTGTGTATGTAACGCATAATGATTTTACATATAACCATTGTACTATACAATATACGATAGAGTTTTTAGAAAAAAATTGTTGACATTTGACCATAAACACAACGGTTTTGCTTAAAAAGTGTTGTAGTACAATGCCAAAAAGCCAAAATGTGAACCACTATTTATCAAAAATAACAGCTTTCGACATTAAAAACCACGAGTTTTTAGCGAAAATCGTGATATATTAATAGAATGGACAACGATATCAAGTCTTATAGAATAGTTGTCTTCATGTGGGGTCTTTTACAACGTTTGACTAGGCAGTAGTTTATTAATTTTTTGCAATGGATAAATATCGTTGTGAACATTTCTGTAGTAGTGAATTGTCAATAAGTAAATGAAAATCAACATTATTTCACACTTCAAAAAAATGTTTTAGATATCAAAAAGTGACTAGAAAAGAATTCTAAAACACCATCGACTATAATATTAGGTTCATCTCACTGTCAACTTTTCCTGTCACTTATATTAATCAAGAATGACTTCTTTGAATTGTTGAAGTGTCAAAACTCATCTCAATTGATTCTCACACAATTAACCCACCATGAGTAAAAAGATAGCACTCCATTCCATATGTAGGTGACATATACCAACTAATTTATGGTTCTTCAATATGTTATCACACTACTTCCTTATATTTCTTCCTTTTTTTAAAAAAAAAATGAGTATTCATTTTTATGCCTCATTTGGTGGGGATTATAATCAATTTTTAACAAATTTTAATAAAAGTTAATGAAATGTGTGGTTGAAAAATTGTGAATTCCATAAATATGTGATTAAATTTAATTACTAAGTTTGACTTACATTAACATTAAGTTGCCGAACTGTACCGTGTACATGCTTTTTGTTTGCACTGTTGCAAGCTCGCTTCTTGATAAAATCACGGCAATGCATGTAATTTGTGCACGGAAAAACTACAAATTCTTTTGAGCCCTGTTTGACAATCATACTTTTCAAACTTTTTTTTTCTTATATATTCATTTGCAATTTCATATTCATACAATAAAATATTCTACACGTAAATTTAAAAAAATATATATATTTTTTTTAACCACACATTTTTCTAAAAATCATTATTCAAAACTCCATTTTTGAAAAGGTTGTCATTTGTCAAACAGGGGACTGAAATATAATCAATCATTACTCTCCTCATTTCTAAATTTCCAAAAACAGAATTAAGCTAAGTTTGAATGTAATTAGTGTGTGTGTGTGTGTGAACCAAATTTCACATGATCTTAAGGCTTGTTTGGGATTTTTTTTTTCAACCATTTTGATCAATTTTGGATGGCACCATTTAAAAGGGTTGAAAAAATTGGTATTTGCTAGTTTTTTTGGCCTTCAATCTTGGAGGTTTAAAAACTATCCAAAATCAGTGTAGTATAATTTTGACTAGTCCTCTCATCCTACCAAATTGGCAAATTTTGGTGGTTTCTCATATTCTCTTATAATTTTACCCTAGCTATAAAATAATTACTTTTAGCCAACAGATTTTTTTTCAAAACTAACTGGTAAATAAAAATATATTAATTAAAAAATTATTTATAAGCAAGTGCATTATAATTAAAAAATACTTATAAGCAAAATACTACATATAAGATATGAAAAATTATATTATAATTAAAAATTACTTATAAGTAAAAA